>OY754303.1:55413733-55585213 GCA_963573255.1 Chironomus tentans | reverse complement strand
CTCGAATTCAAAAAAGGGTCATGACTCTCTCAAACCTTCCCCCAAAAATCTAACCCATTTGACTTTTTACAAAAATATTTTGAAATTCCTAATTTCACTTGTTTACTCTATCACCATGCCAAGTTTTAAGCTTTAAAACGCATTCTGGTAAGTACTAGCTCGAATTCAAAAAAGGGTCATGACTCTCTCAAACCTTCCCCCAAAAATCTAACCCATTTGACTTTTTTACAAAAATATTTTGAAATTCCTAATTTCACTTGTTTACTCTATCACCATGCCAAGTTTTAAGCTTTAAAACGCATTCTGGTAAGTACTAGCTCGAATTCAAAAAAGGGTCATGACTCTCTCAAACCTTCCCCAAAAATCTAACCCATTTGACTTTTTTACAAAAATATTTTGAAATTCCTAATTTCACTTGTTTACTCTATCACCATGCCAAGTTTTAAGCTTTAAAACGCATTCTGGTAAGTACTAGCTCGAATTCAAAAAAGGGTCATGACTCTCTCAAACCTTCCCCCAAAAATCTAACCCATTTGACTTTTTTACAAAAAATATTTTGAAATTCCTAATTTCACTTGTTTACTCTATCACCATGCCAAGTTTTAAGCTTTAAAACGCATTCTGGTAAGTACTAGCTCGAATTCAAAAAAGGGTCATGACTCTCTCAAACCTTCCCCCAAAAATCTAACCCATTTGACTTTTTTACAAAAATATTTTGAAATTCCTAATTTCACTTGTTTACTCTATCACCATGCCAAGTTTTAAGCTTTAAAACGCATTCTGGTAAGTACTAGCTCGAATTCAAAAAAGGGTCATGACTCTCTCAAACCTTCCCCCAAAAATCTAACCCATTTGACTTTTTTACAAAAATATTTTGAAATTCCTAATTTCACTTGTTTACTCTATCACCATGCCAAGTTTTAAGCTTTAAAACGCATTCTGGTAAGTACTAGCTCGAATTCAAAAAAGGGTCATGACTCTCTCAAACCTTCCCCCAAAAATCTAACCCATTTGACTTTTTTACAAAAATATTTTGAAATTCCTAATTTCACTTGTTTACTCTATCACCATGCCAAGTTTTAAGCTTTAAAACGCATTCTGGTAAGTACTAGCTCGAATTCAAAAAAAGGGTCATGACTCTCTCAAACCTTCCCCCAAAAATCTAACCCATTTGACTTTTTTACAAAAATATTTTGAAATTCCTAATTTCACTTGTTTACTCTATCACCATGCCAAGTTTTAAGCTTTAAAACGCATTCTGGTAAGTACTAGCTCGAATTCAAAAAAGGGTCATGACTCTCTCAAACCTTCCCCCAAAAATCTAACCCATTTGACTTTTTTACAAAAATATTTTGAAATTCCTAATTTCACTTGTTTACTCTATCACCATGCCAAGTTTTAAGCTTTAAAACGCATTCTGGTAAGTACTAGCTCGAATTCAAAAAAGGGTCATGACTCTCTCAAACCTTCCCCCAAAAATCTAACCCATTTGACTTTTTTACAAAAATATTTTGAAATCCTAATTTCACTTGTTTACTCTATCACCATGCCAAGTTTTAAGCTTTAAAACGCATTCTGGTAAGTACTAGCTCGAATTCAAAAAAGGGTCATGACTCTCTCAAACCTTCCCCAAAAATCTAACCCATTTGACTTTTTTACAAAAATATTTTGAAATTCCTAATTTCACTTGTTTACTCTATCACCATGCCAAGTTTTAAGCTTTAAAACGCATTCTGGTAAGTACTAGCTCGAATTCAAAAAAGGGTCATGACTCTCTCAAACCTTCCCCCCAAAAATCTAACCCATTTGACTTTTTTACAAAAATATTTGAAATTCCTAATTTCACTTGTTTACTCTATCACCATGCCAAGTTTTAAGCTTTAAAACGCATTCTGGTAAGTACTAGCTCGAATTCAAAAAAGGGTCATGACTCTCTCAAACCTTCCCCCAAAAATCTAACCCATTTGACTTTTTTACAAAAATATTTTGAAATTCCTAATTTCACTTGTTTACTCTATCACCATGCCAAGTTTTAAGCTTAAAACGCATTCTGGTAAGTACTAGCTCGAATTCAAAAAAGGGTCATGACTCTCTCAAACCTTCCCCCAAAAATCTAACCCATTTGACTTTTTTACAAAAATATTTTGAAATTCCTAATTTCACTTGTTTACTCTATCACCATGCCAAGTTTTAAGCTTTAAAACGCATTCTGGTAAGTACTAGCTCGAATTCAAAAAAGGGTCATGACTCTCTCAAACCTTCCCCCAAAAATCTAACCCATTTGACTTTTTTACAAAAATATTTTGAAATTCCTAATTTCACTTGTTTACTCTATCACCATGCCAAGTTTTAAGCTTTAAAACGCATTCTGGTAAGTACTAGCTCGAATTCAAAAAAGGGTCATGACTCTCTCAAACCTTCCCCCAAAAATCTAACCCATTTGACTTTTTTACAAAAATATTTTGAAATTCCTAATTTCACTTGTTTACTCTATCACCATGCCAAGTTTTAAGCTTTAAAACGCATTCTGGTAAGTACTAGCTCGAATTCAAAAAAGGGTCATGACTCTCTCAAACCTTCCCCCAAAAATCTAACCCATTTGACTTTTTTACAAAAATATTTTGAAATTCCTAATTTCACTTGTTTACTCTATCACCATGCCAAGTTTTAAGCTTTAAAACGCATTCTGGTAAGTACTAGCTCGAATTCAAAAAAGGGTCATGACTCTCTCAAACCTTCCCCCAAAAATCTAACCCATTTGACTTTTTTACAAAAATATTTTGAAATTCCTAATTTCACTTGTTTACTCTATCACCATGCCAAGTTTTAAGCTTTAAAACGCATTCTGGTAAGTACTAGCTCGAATTCAAAAAAGGGTCATGACTCTCTCAAACCTTCCCCCAAAAATCTAACCCATTTGACTTTTTTACAAAAATATTTTGAAATTCCTAATTTCACTTGTTTACTCTATCACCATGCCAAGTTTTAAGCTTTAAAACGCATTCTGGTAAGTACTAGCTCGAATTCAAAAAAGGGTCATGACTCTCTCAAACCTTCCCCCAAAAATCTAACCCATTTGACTTTTTTACAAAAATATTTTGAAATTCCTAATTTCACTTGTTTACTCTATCACCATGCCAAGTTTTAAGCTTTAAAACGCATTCTGGTAAGTACTAGCTCGAATTCAAAAAAGGGTCATGACTCTCTCAAACCTTCCCCCAAAAATCTAACCCATTTGACTTTTTTACAAAAATATTTTGAAATTCCTAATTTCACTTGTTTACTCTATCACCATGCCAAGTTTTAAGCTTTAAAACGCATTCTGGTAAGTACTAGCTCGAATTCAAAAAAGGGTCATGACTCTCTCAAACCTTCCCCCAAAAATCTAACCCATTTGACTTTTTTACAAAAATATTTTGAAATTCCTAATTTCACTTGTTTACTCTATCACCATGCCAAGTTTTAAGCTTTAAAACGCATTCTGGTAAGTACTAGCTCGAATTCAAAAAAGGGTCATGACTCTCTCAAACCTTCCCCCAAAAATCTAACCCATTTGACTTTTTTACAAAAATATTTTGAAATTCCTAATTTCACTTGTTTACTCTATCACCATGCCAAGTTTTAAGCTTTAAAACGCATTCTGGTAAGTACTAGCTCGAATTCAAAAAAGGGTCATGACTCTCTCAAACCTTCCCCCAAAAATCTAACCCATTTGACTTTTTTACAAAAATATTTTGAAATTCCTAATTTCACTTGTTTACTCTATCACCATGCCAAGTTTTAAGCTTTAAAACGCATTCTGGTAAGTACTAGCTCGAATTCAAAAAAGGGTCATGACTCTCTCAAACCTTCCCCCAAAAATCTAACCCATTTGACTTTTTTACAAAAATATTTTGAAATTCCTAATTTCACTTGTTTACTCTATCACCATGCCAAGTTTTAAGCTTTAAAACGCATTCTGGTAAGTACTAGCTCGAATTCAAAAAAGGGTCATGACTCTCTCAAACCTTCCCCCAAAAATCTAACCCATTTGACTTTTTTACAAAAATATTTTGAAATTCCTAATTTCACTTGTTTACTCTATCACCATGCCAAGTTTTAAGCTTTAAAACGCATTCTGGTAAGTACTAGCTCGAATTCAAAAAAGGGTCATGACTCTCTCAAACCTTCCCCCAAAAATCTAACCCATTTGACTTTTTTACAAAAATATTTTGAAATTCCTAATTTCACTTGTTTACTCTATCACCATGCCAAGTTTTAAGCTTTAAAACGCATTCTGGTAAGTACTAGCTCGAATTCAAAAAAGGGTCATGACTCTCTCAAACCTTCCCCCAAAAATCTAACCCATTTGACTTTTTTACAAAAATATTTTGAAATTCCTAATTTCACTTGTTTACTCTATCACCATGCCAAGTTTTAAGCTTTAAAACGCATTCTGGTAAGTACTAGCTCGAATTCAAAAAAGGGTCATGACTCTCTCAAACCTTCCCCCAAAAATCTAACCCATTTGACTTTTTTACAAAAATATTTTGAAATTCCTAATTTCACTTGTTTACTCTATCACCATGCCAAGTTTTAAGCTTTAAAACGCATTCTGGTAAGTACTAGCTCGAATTCAAAAAAGGGTCATGACTCTCTCAAACCTTCCCCCAAAAATCTAACCCATTTGACTTTTTTACAAAAATATTTTGAAATTCCTAATTTCACTTGTTTACTCTATCACCATGCCAAGTTTTAAGCTTTAAAACGCATTCTGGTAAGTACTAGCTCGAATTCAAAAAAGGGTCATGACTCTCTCAAACCTTCCCCCAAAAATCTAACCCATTTGACTTTTTTACAAAAATATTTTGAAATTCCTAATTTCACTTGTTTACTCTATCACCATGCCAAGTTTTAAGCTTTAAAACGCATTCTGGTAAGTACTAGCTCGAATTCAAAAAAGGGTCATGACTCTCTCAAACCTTCCCCCAAAAATCTAACCCATTTGACTTTTTTACAAAAATATTTTGAAATTCCTAATTTCACTTGTTTACTCTATCACCATGCCAAGTTTTAAGCTTTAAAACGCATTCTGGTAAGTACTAGCTCGAATTCAAAAAAGGGTCATGACTCTCTCAAACCTTCCCCCAAAAATCTAACCCATTTGACTTTTTTACAAAAATATTTTGAAATTCCTAATTTCACTTGTTTACTCTATCACCATGCCAAGTTTTAAGCTTTAAAACGCATTCTGGTAAGTACTAGCTCGAATTCAAAAAAGGGTCATGACTCTCTCAAACCTTCCCCCAAAAATCTAACCCATTTGACTTTTTTACAAAAATATTTTGAAATTCCTAATTTCACTTGTTTACTCTATCACCATGCCAAGTTTTAAGCTTTAAAACGCATTCTGGTAAGTACTAGCTCGAATTCAAAAAAGGGTCATGACTCTCTCAAACCTTCCCCCAAAAATCTAACCCATTTGACTTTTTTACAAAAATATTTTGAAATTCCTAATTTCACTTGTTTACTCTATCACCATGCCAAGTTTTAAGCTTTAAAACGCATTCTGGTAAGTACTAGCTCGAATTCAAAAAAGGGTCATGACTCTCTCAAACCTTCCCCCAAAAATCTAACCCATTTGACTTTTTTACAAAAATATTTTGAAATTCCTAATTTCACTTGTTTACTCTATCACCATGCCAAGTTTTAAGCTTTAAAACGCATTCTGGTAAGTACTAGCTCGAATTCAAAAAAGGGTCATGACTCTCTCAAACCTTCCCCCAAAAATCTAACCCATTTGACTTTTTTACAAAAATATTTTGAAATTCCTAATTTCACTTGTTTACTCTATCACCATGCCAAGTTTTAAGCTTTAAAACGCATTCTGGTAAGTACTAGCTCGAATTCAAAAAAGGGTCATGACTCTCTCAAACCTTCCCCCAAAAATCTAACCCATTTGACTTTTTTACAAAAATATTTTGAAATTCCTAATTTCACTTGTTTACTCTATCACCATGCCAAGTTTTAAGCTTTAAAACGCATTCTGGTAAGTACTAGCTCGAATTCAAAAAAGGGTCATGACTCTCTCAAACCTTCCCCCAAAAATCTAACCCATTTGACTTTTTTACAAAAATATTTTGAAATTCCTAATTTCACTTGTTTACTCTATCACCATGCCAAGTTTTAAGCTTTAAAACGCATTCTGGTAAGTACTAGCTCGAATTCAAAAAAGGGTCATGACTCTCTCAAACCTTCCCCCAAAAATCTAACCCATTTGACTTTTTTACAAAAATATTTTGAAATTCCTAATTTCACTTGTTTACTCTATCACCATGCCAAGTTTTAAGCTTTAAAACGCATTCTGGTAAGTACTAGCTCGAATTCAAAAAAGGGTCATGACTCTCTCAAACCTTCCCCCAAAAATCTAACCCATTTGACTTTTTTACAAAAATATTTTGAAATTCCTAATTTCACTTGTTTACTCTATCACCATGCCAAGTTTTAAGCTTTAAAACGCATTCTGGTAAGTACTAGCTCGAATTCAAAAAAGGGTCATGACTCTCTCAAACCTTCCCCCAAAAATCTAACCCATTTGACTTTTTTACAAAAATATTTTGAAATTCCTAATTTCACTTGTTTACTCTATCACCATGCCAAGTTTTAAGCTTTAAAACGCATTCTGGTAAGTACTAGCTCGAATTCAAAAAAGGGTCATGACTCTCTCAAACCTTCCCCCAAAAATCTAACCCATTTGACTTTTTTACAAAAATATTTTGAAATTCCTAATTTCACTTGTTTACTCTATCACCATGCCAAGTTTTAAGCTTTAAAACGCATTCTGGTAAGTACTAGCTCGAATTCAAAAAAGGGTCATGACTCTCTCAAACCTTCCCCCAAAAATCTAACCCATTTGACTTTTTTACAAAAATATTTTGAAATTCCTAATTTCACTTGTTTACTCTATCACCATGCCAAGTTTTAAGCTTTAAAACGCATTCTGGTAAGTACTAGCTCGAATTCAAAAAAGGGTCATGACTCTCTCAAACCTTCCCCCAAAAATCTAACCCATTTGACTTTTTTACAAAAATATTTTGAAATTCCTAATTTCACTTGTTTACTCTATCACCATGCCAAGTTTTAAGCTTTAAAACGCATTCTGGTAAGTACTAGCTCGAATTCAAAAAAGGGTCATGACTCTCTCAAACCTTCCCCCAAAAATCTAACCCATTTGACTTTTTTACAAAAATATTTTGAAATTCCTAATTTCACTTGTTTACTCTATCACCATGCCAAGTTTTAAGCTTTAAAACGCATTCTGGTAAGTACTAGCTCGAATTCAAAAAAGGGTCATGACTCTCTCAAACCTTCCCCCAAAAATCTAACCCATTTGACTTTTTTACAAAAATATTTTGAAATTCCTAATTTCACTTGTTTACTCTATCACCATGCCAAGTTTTAAGCTTTAAAACGCATTCTGGTAAGTACTAGCTCGAATTCAAAAAAGGGTCATGACTCTCTCAAACCTTCCCCCAAAAATCTAACCCATTTGACTTTTTTACAAAAATATTTTGAAATTCCTAATTTCACTTGTTTACTCTATCACCATGCCAAGTTTTAAGCTTTAAAACGCATTCTGGTAAGTACTAGCTCGAATTCAAAAAAGGGTCATGACTCTCTCAAACCTTCCCCCAAAAATCTAACCCATTTGACTTTTTTACAAAAATATTTTGAAATTCCTAATTTCACTTGTTTACTCTATCACCATGCCAAGTTTTAAGCTTTAAAACGCATTCTGGTAAGTACTAGCTCGAATTCAAAAAAGGGTCATGACTCTCTCAAACCTTCCCCCAAAAATCTAACCCATTTGACTTTTTTACAAAAATATTTTGAAATTCCTAATTTCACTTGTTTACTCTATCACCATGCCAAGTTTTAAGCTTTAAAACGCATTCTGGTAAGTACTAGCTCGAATTCAAAAAAGGGTCATGACTCTCTCAAACCTTCCCCCAAAAATCTAACCCATTTGACTTTTTTACAAAAATATTTTGAAATTCCTAATTTCACTTGTTTACTCTATCACCATGCCAAGTTTTAAGCTTTAAAACGCATTCTGGTAAGTACTAGCTCGAATTCAAAAAAGGGTCATGACTCTCTCAAACCTTCCCCCAAAAATCTAACCCATTTGACTTTTTTACAAAAATATTTTGAAATTCCTAATTTCACTTGTTTACTCTATCACCATGCCAAGTTTTAAGCTTTAAAACGCATTCTGGTAAGTACTAGCTCGAATTCAAAAAAGGGTCATGACTCTCTCAAACCTTCCCCCAAAAATCTAACCCATTTGACTTTTTTACAAAAATATTTTGAAATTCCTAATTTCACTTGTTTACTCTATCACCATGCCAAGTTTTAAGCTTTAAAACGCATTCTGGTAAGTACTAGCTCGAATTCAAAAAAGGGTCATGACTCTCTCAAACCTTCCCCCAAAAATCTAACCCATTTGACTTTTTTACAAAAATATTTTGAAATTCCTAATTTCACTTGTTTACTCTATCACCATGCCAAGTTTTAAGCTTTAAAACGCATTCTGGTAAGTACTAGCTCGAATTCAAAAAAGGGTCATGACTCTCTCAAACCTTCCCCCAAAAATCTAACCCATTTGACTTTTTTACAAAAATATTTTGAAATTCCTAATTTCACTTGTTTACTCTATCACCATGCCAAGTTTTAAGCTTTAAAACGCATTCTGGTAAGTACTAGCTCGAATTCAAAAAAGGGTCATGACTCTCTCAAACCTTCCCCCAAAAATCTAACCCATTTGACTTTTTTACAAAAATATTTTGAAATTCCTAATTTCACTTGTTTACTCTATCACCATGCCAAGTTTTAAGCTTTAAAACGCATTCTGGTAAGTACTAGCTCGAATTCAAAAAAGGGTCATGACTCTCTCAAACCTTCCCCCAAAAATCTAACCCATTTGACTTTTTTACAAAAATATTTTGAAATTCCTAATTTCACTTGTTTACTCTATCACCATGCCAAGTTTTAAGCTTTAAAACGCATTCTGGTAAGTACTAGCTCGAATTCAAAAAAGGGTCATGACTCTCTCAAACCTTCCCCCAAAAATCTAACCCATTTGACTTTTTTACAAAAATATTTTGAAATTCCTAATTTCACTTGTTTACTCTATCACCATGCCAAGTTTTAAGCTTTAAAACGCATTCTGGTAAGTACTAGCTCGAATTCAAAAAAGGGTCATGACTCTCTCAAACCTTCCCCCAAAAATCTAACCCATTTGACTTTTTTACAAAAATATTTTGAAATTCCTAATTTCACTTGTTTACTCTATCACCATGCCAAGTTTTAAGCTTTAAAACGCATTCTGGTAAGTACTAGCTCGAATTCAAAAAAGGGTCATGACTCTCTCAAACCTTCCCCCAAAAATCTAACCCATTTGACTTTTTTACAAAAATATTTTGAAATTCCTAATTTCACTTGTTTACTCTATCACCATGCCAAGTTTTAAGCTTTAAAACGCATTCTGGTAAGTACTAGCTCGAATTCAAAAAAGGGTCATGACTCTCTCAAACCTTCCCCCAAAAATCTAACCCATTTGACTTTTTTACAAAAATATTTTGAAATTCCTAATTTCACTTGTTTACTCTATCACCATGCCAAGTTTTAAGCTTTAAAACGCATTCTGGTAAGTACTAGCTCGAATTCAAAAAAGGGTCATGACTCTCTCAAACCTTCCCCCAAAAATCTAACCCATTTGACTTTTTTACAAAAATATTTTGAAATTCCTAATTTCACTTGTTTACTCTATCACCATGCCAAGTTTTAAGCTTTAAAACGCATTCTGGTAAGTACTAGCTCGAATTCAAAAAAGGGTCATGACTCTCTCAAACCTTCCCCCAAAAATCTAACCCATTTGACTTTTTTACAAAAATATTTTGAAATTCCTAATTTCACTTGTTTACTCTATCACCATGCCAAGTTTTAAGCTTTAAAACGCATTCTGGTAAGTACTAGCTCGAATTCAAAAAAGGGTCATGACTCTCTCAAACCTTCCCCCAAAAATCTAACCCATTTGACTTTTTTACAAAAATATTTTGAAATTCCTAATTTCACTTGTTTACTCTATCACCATGCCAAGTTTTAAGCTTTAAAACGCATTCTGGTAAGTACTAGCTCGAATTCAAAAAAGGGTCATGACTCTCTCAAACCTTCCCCCAAAAATCTAACCCATTTGACTTTTTTACAAAAATATTTTGAAATTCCTAATTTCACTTGTTTACTCTATCACCATGCCAAGTTTTAAGCTTTAAAACGCATTCTGGTAAGTACTAGCTCGAATTCAAAAAAGGGTCATGACTCTCTCAAACCTTCCCCCAAAAATCTAACCCATTTGACTTTTTTACAAAAATATTTTGAAATTCCTAATTTCACTTGTTTACTCTATCACCATGCCAAGTTTTAAGCTTTAAAACGCATTCTGGTAAGTACTAGCTCGAATTCAAAAAAGGGTCATGACTCTCTCAAACCTTCCCCCAAAAATCTAACCCATTTGACTTTTTTACAAAAATATTTTGAAATTCCTAATTTCACTTGTTTACTCTATCACCATGCCAAGTTTTAAGCTTTAAAACGCATTCTGGTAAGTACTAGCTCGAATTCAAAAAAGGGTCATGACTCTCTCAAACCTTCCCCCAAAAATCTAACCCATTTGACTTTTTTACAAAAATATTTTGAAATTCCTAATTTCACTTGTTTACTCTATCACCATGCCAAGTTTTAAGCTTTAAAACGCATTCTGGTAAGTACTAGCTCGAATTCAAAAAAGGGTCATGACTCTCTCAAACCTTCCCCCAAAAATCTAACCCATTTGACTTTTTTACAAAAATATTTTGAAATTCCTAATTTCACTTGTTTACTCTATCACCATGCCAAGTTTTAAGCTTTAAAACGCATTCTGGTAAGTACTAGCTCGAATTCAAAAAAGGGTCATGACTCTCTCAAACCTTCCCCCAAAAATCTAACCCATTTGACTTTTTTACAAAAATATTTTGAAATTCCTAATTTCACTTGTTTACTCTATCACCATGCCAAGTTTTAAGCTTTAAAACGCATTCTGGTAAGTACTAGCTCGAATTCAAAAAAGGGTCATGACTCTCTCAAACCTTCCCCCAAAAATCTAACCCATTTGACTTTTTTACAAAAATATTTTGAAATTCCTAATTTCACTTGTTTACTCTATCACCATGCCAAGTTTTAAGCTTTAAAACGCATTCTGGTAAGTACTAGCTCGAATTCAAAAAAGGGTCATGACTCTCTCAAACCTTCCCCCAAAAATCTAACCCATTTGACTTTTTTACAAAAATATTTTGAAATTCCTAATTTCACTTGTTTACTCTATCACCATGCCAAGTTTTAAGCTTTAAAACGCATTCTGGTAAGTACTAGCTCGAATTCAAAAAAGGGTCATGACTCTCTCAAACCTTCCCCCAAAAATCTAACCCATTTGACTTTTTTACAAAAATATTTTGAAATTCCTAATTTCACTTGTTTACTCTATCACCATGCCAAGTTTTAAGCTTTAAAACGCATTCTGGTAAGTACTAGCTCGAATTCAAAAAAGGGTCATGACTCTCTCAAACCTTCCCCCAAAAATCTAACCCATTTGACTTTTTTACAAAAATATTTTGAAATTCCTAATTTCACTTGTTTACTCTATCACCATGCCAAGTTTTAAGCTTTAAAACGCATTCTGGTAAGTACTAGCTCGAATTCAAAAAAGGGTCATGACTCTCTCAAACCTTCCCCCAAAAATCTAACCCATTTGACTTTTTTACAAAAATATTTTGAAATTCCTAATTTCACTTGTTTACTCTATCACCATGCCAAGTTTTAAGCTTTAAAACGCATTCTGGTAATAAAAACCTCATAATCAGTTTTAGATCAGTTTTAGAAGTTTTATAGTGCTTTTGTAAGCTCAGTTGAGCTTTTATAGGAAGCTTTTGTGTGAGCTTTTCCCCACCCGGGTACCCCCGATTCCCACGTGCCCCCTAGTTTGACCGGAACTTTAATAAAAATTATTAAAAGTTTTTTAAAATTATTGTTTTAAGATTGACAGTTTTTCAAACTTCCTTCGGAAGTTTGAAAAAAGAGAAAAGCTCCTTTTGTTAAAAGCTCCTTTTGTTAAAAGCTCCTTTTTGTTTAGAATTCCATGAGAAAATGACATAATTGACATAGGATTCATCGTTCTTTAGTATAATTACTAAAAATCATAAAAAAGAGTCTTAATTATAGTATTTAAGTAGATATTCGAGTAATAATAGATAAAGGAGCATGTTAGGAGTAGATTGATGTATAATAAGTATATTAAAAGACAGTATAAACCAGTTAAATTAATTATATTATAAGAGACACGTGTTAATATTGAAAAGACCCCAATCCCACCTCCCGCCCCTTTTGCCCGGCGCTCCGCGCCAGCCAAATTCCCCTAAGTCCGAGATTGACCTAAAAAGTGAAATATTTCCTTAATTAAGGTATTAAAGTAACTTTAAAGGATGAAAAAATTTCCGCCTACATGGCAGGACTTGCCCAAAGTGCAAATGATTGGGTTAATTATAATAGAAAGTGGAAAAAATTTAAATTTTCTGAAAACTTTTCTGAAAATAATCAATAAAAAAGTTAATTAAATTAAGTGACAATAGCATCAAAAGATGCACAATTAAAAATAAGGAGGATAGAACTAAACATGTAATAGGTAAATATCAGTGCAAAGTGGATAAATTTAATTATTTGTGAAAAAAAATTTAGTGTTTGTTTACATAAATTTCATTTTCGACACAAAAATTTCGTCCTCAAAAAAAAAGCTGAATTAACAGCTATTTAACTAAATTTGGACATCAAAACTGGAGCCAAAGGACTCAAGGAAGCAGCAGAGCATGAAGGAACATAAAGGAACATTAAAATTGTGAGTATAAAACAGAAAAAAACAAACAAAAAAAAATTAATTTGAAAAAAAATATTTTATTAATTATAGAACAAGGAAAGAAGAAAGCACAGGGAAAGAAGAAATCTAACTTGGAATTCAAGGAGGAACTAAAACAGATGCACTACTGTATAAAATGGAAGTTGATAAACCGATAGAAAAGATGGATATTGATGAAATCGTCGGAAGTTCATCAAAAAAGCAAATTCTTGCGAAATAAATACAGCCATCCGTAGTTATATCATTACATCCACTAGTTTTAATGAATATCTCAGAGCATTGGACTCGCATTCAAGTCGTTTTTGGTGCTTTAATTGGAAAACAGGATGGACGAAAAATTGAAATTTCTAATTCATTTGAATTGAAGTATGAGACAATTGATGATGGTGTTTAGATCAATCAAGATTATAACAATGTTAAGGAAGAGCAATGTAAGTGACATCTCTTGTGAAATTAATTGTTTCTTCTAATAAATTCTATTTTTTCCAGATAAGCAAGTGTTTAGTGATTTAGACTTTTTGGGATGATATACAACAAGTCCTGCACATAATTAATCTGATTATTTGCTAAAAAACCTAATAATATAAAGCTTCTACGATAACATTTTAATATTTCCAAGTGTCTCCGTTAGTTATGTAGCATAACGGTCGTTTCGGATTTGAATTTCATATTGTTGAATTTGGTCATGAGAATTTCAAACAAAGAATTTAAAAATTAAAATTCACAAATTAATTAGTTTTCTCGCGTTTATTGAAGCTTAATTAAGTTTTGAAGTGTTGTGCTAGTTCATAGAGAAACTACTGTATAAAATGGAAGTTGATAAACCGATTGAAAATATGGAAATTGATCGTCGAAAGTTCATCAAAAAAGCAAATTCTTGCGAAATCAATACAGCCATCCGTAGTTATATCATTACATCCACTAGTTTTAATGTATATCTCAGAGCATTGGAGTCACATTAGAGCTCAGGAAGGCAGTTCCCAAGTCGTTTTTGGTGCTTTAATTGGAAAACAGGATGGACGAAAAATAGAAATTTTGAATTCATTTGAATTGAAGTATGAGACAATTGATGATGATGTTTAGATCAATCGAGATTATTACAATGCTAAGAAAGAGCAATGTAAGTGACATCTCTTGTGAAATTAATAGTTTCTTCTAATAAATTCTATTTTTTCCAGATAAGCAAGTGTTTAGTGATTTAGACTTTTTGGGATGATATACAACAAGTCCAGCACCGACTGACAAACATTAAAATTCATCGTCAAATATGTCAACTCAACGATAGTCTTAGAGATAAGAACGGAAAGCAAATGGAGGAAATTAAGAAAAAGCAACAGAATAGTGAAAAAATATATTAATGTTAAAAAATTGAAGATAAATGTAATGGACACAACAAAAGGAATGAATAAGGAATTAACAGATAACGAGACAAATCAGGCACAAAGTGACAACAAAGAAGAAGATTACAGTGAGCTGGATAAAGTTGCTCTTAAATTTGCATAACGGTCGTTTCGGATTTGAATTTCATATTGTTGATTTTGCTCATGCGAATTTCAAACAAAGAATTTAAATTAAAATTCACAAATTAATTAGTTTTCTCAAGTTTATTGAAGCTTAATTAAGTTTTAAAGTGTTGTACTAGTTCATAAAGAGACAACTGTATAAAATGGAAGTCGATAAACCGATGGATATTGATGAGATCAGCGAAAGTTCATCAAAAAAGCAAATTATTGCGAAATCAATGCAGCCATCCGTAGTTATATCATTACATCCACTAGTTTTAATGTATATCTCAGAGCATTGGACTCACATTAGAGCTCAGGAAGGCAGTTACCAAGTCGTTTTTGGTGCTTTAATTGGAAAACAGGATGGACGAAAAATAGAAATTTTGAATTCATTTGAATTGAAGTATGAGACAATTGATGATGATGTTTAGATCAATCGAGATTATTACAATGCTAAGAAAGAGCAATGTAAGTGACATCTCTTGTGAAATTAATAGTTTCTTCTAATAAATTCTATTTTTTCCAGATAAGCAAGTGTTTAGTGATTTAGACTTTTTGGGATGATATACAACAAGTCCTGCACATAATTAATCTGATTATTTGCTAAAAAACCTAATAATATAAAGCTTCTACGATAACATTTTAATATTTCCAAGTGTCTCCGTTAGTTATGTAGCATAACGGTCGTTTCGGATTTGAATTTCATATTGTTGAATTTGGTCATGAGAATTTCAAACAAAGAATTTAAAAATTAAAATTCACAAATTAATTAGTTTTCTCGCGTTTATTGAAGCTTAATTAAGTTTTGAAGTGTTGTGCTAGTTCATAGAGAAACTACTGTATAAAATGGAAGTTGATAAACCGATTGAAAATATGGAAATTGATCGTCGAAAGTTCATCAAAAAAGCAAATTCTTGCGAAATCAATACAGCCATCCGTAGTTATATCATTAAGCAAAAGGAGATTTAGAGGATATAAGTATCCACGAGGTTCTACGAAATCCTCAATTTCACTCAACGAGCCAGAATCACAAAGCGATTTATTAGCAAAACTTCTCGCTATCATTCAACTAGAGAATATTCCAGGTGTTTTGGCAGTTCGTAAAGGCAGAGTAAGTTTCATTATTATTTCTTTAATTTTTCTAAAATTTTAATTTGTTCG
Organism: Chironomus tentans; assembly: GCA_963573255.1. Taxonomy (NCBI): domain Eukaryota; kingdom Metazoa; phylum Arthropoda; class Insecta; order Diptera; family Chironomidae; genus Chironomus; species Chironomus tentans. The sequence goes on along the minus strand of OY754303.1, from coordinate 55,569,568 downwards.
TAAATTTTATCGTTTGCATTTTCTTCTCCCCTCTAGGCTCTATTAAAGAGACTCTTTCCACATATTAAGGATCATCCTATTCGGTGGGATTTATGGAATGTCATTTTTATTTCTCTCACGGTTTTTAAACGCGACAAGCTTGAGGAAATTGAAGAATCTTTAATGATTCTATACTATGAGTTTGCAACACAATTACAAGATGCTGACATTAATATTCTTTTAAAACTTATAAATAATATGATGAAAGGTAACAAATTAATGGGATACGTCAATGGATGCAAAGTAAGGCAAAAAAGGAGTTATATTTGAGTAGCACGTAAAAATGTAATGTATTTTTTTTTTCTTCGCAGTTTGTTGTGTCAAGTATAATAGCAATGATTATAAAATGTGAACTTCTTTATCAAAAAATCAGGCGACAATATCAATTTTACGGAAGAAGAGCAGTGGATTCAATTTCTCAACAAGCTTTTTGAAATTGTCAACAATGACCGCACAGTTGATGCACAGATTTTAAGTTCTGAAAATGATCTCATAATTCGATTCAGGTGAGCTTAATGTATTCACTATTCATTAATTTTACTTCCGTGACTTCTAACAATTTGATTTGGGGTGTTTCTGTATGTGAATTTCTTCACCAAGTTTTAAAATAATTTATCAAAGCTTTTAATGTGAAACTTTCTTTTTGTATTAAATATCTTTTCATTATTTAATAGACTACAATAAGTTTGTCTTAGGAACAAAAAGAACTTCTCTAAAAATTAATTGTACAAAATAAGGAACTTTAAAGGAAAAAAGCTTTTTAATTCATAAATGAAGACTTTTCCTAACAACGTAAATGTTCCTTAAATTTTTTTTAATTATCTCTCTTTACCTTGTTTCTCAAAAGATTTTTAAAACTTCCAATCAATTCTTTACTTATTGGTCCATTTTGGTCTTTAATGTCCAATACTTTTTGAATGATGTGAATGAATTCATCGCAAGTTTTAAACAGCACTTGGTTGTTTCCAATATTTTCTTTTTTTCCCGCAAACACGCTCCATTTAACATTATTTTTTAAAAAGTCAGGCTCGAACAAATCCGTTAAAATAGAATAAAGTCTGCCATTATATCCTTTAAGTCCCTGTGTAATTGGTATGCTCTTCCAACGTGCTATCTAAATTAAATAAATCGGAGAAATAAAATTATATACCTAGGTATAATAATGATTTGTATGACATTCTTCTGTCTTGATTCATACCATTTTTTTTGAAGATCCTCTGACTTATTTAAGTTCTCGATAAATTTATCAAAAGCCTCCCGCGATGAAACCTTTGTGATAGCTACTCTGTTCGCAGGAATTGGAACATTAGTTGCTTTTTCATTTTCCAGGTGGCTTACACGTTTATAAAGTTTTTTTATTATACCGCGAAGTTCTTCTGGGTTTTCGAATTCTGTTTCTGATCCACTGGCTGAGTCATGTTCACTCTGCATTTTTGAATCTGTATGGTTGGATAGATCTGAGACTGCTTCTTTAAATGATTCTTCTAACGGTTCCTCAATAAAGTCGTTCTCTTCTTCTGAGTCATGCATAATATGTTTTCGAGCATTCTATAAATCACAAAACATCATTTTGAATTTAAAATTTAGTTTTTTAATTTTTGTTTTCCTTAATTTACCTTTTCTAAATTCCGTAAAAATGGGTCAACATGTTTAAAAAATGTACGTCCATCTTCACTATTATCAGAGTTGGAAATTTCTCTCAAATGCTCCCTGCCATCAATTATGAAATCTAGTTGAATTTTTTTAATAAAAAAATCAATTAATTAGTAATAGATAAAATTTAATAAAAATCAATTTCTTTACCGTGAGAACAATCTATTTGAGCTTCTGAGCATTTCCACGTCTGAATGGTATTTTTTCAACGTTTTTTGAGAGCAAATTTGATTCATATTTCGGTGGATAATGAACTAAAAAATTGCTAGTTCCTTCAATTTTTTGCTTTATCCATTTAGAATTTATCAAAACACTTCCATCATTGAATAAAGCACAATGATAAGTTTTGATATTCGTATCCTTTTTATTATTTCTTGCTTTTTTACCTCCCATGCTGTAACGTCAACCACTTATAATAGATAGAATTATTTATCGATAATATATTGAATGTCGATAAAGTTAGATTTTTTATAAATAAATAAAAACACGATTCTTCCTTTTCTATGAGAATATTTATCAGATTTATCTTGATCATTAAATAAAAAAAGTTTCATTCAATTCATATTTTTATTTCATTTTAAATTTCAACAATAATTCAATACATAACTTCCTATCTTCATTCCATTTACTTTTTATTATTTAAAGTGCTGAAAGTATATCAAACCGATTTTCGTCAATTTTCTTAAGTCGTAGAGTTTTTTTGCATTTTAAATTGGTGTCGTGCTGTAGATGACACTGATACAGATATATATTGCCTTCACTACAATTATAACTTTTATTGCAGCCCTTGTATTGTAAGGCGTCCTTTCCTTTTCGGGTTTTTATCCACACAAGTTCACTATAGAAACGAAAAAAAATATTGAAAATTTTAATTTTTTTCGGAAATATTAAATGATGTTACCTTTTTTCTGTATTGGCACTAGCGTTACTATTTTTATTACTTGATTCATCTTCCTTCTTTTCTAAGTTTTCTACGATATTGACAATTTCGATTTGTTCCATACATGAATGTTCTTCTAGTTTTTTAGTCAGTTCATGTATCTGCTGTTTGTACTTATTTTCCTTCTCAGACATTTCATTTTTAATTGTGCTTATTTCATTTTTCATTTGATTGATTTCTTGGTCCTTTTCTTCAATAATATTTCTGATTTGACACAACTGATGATCTTCCTTCTTACTTTTTTATTATTAATTTCATTTGTGACGTTATTTTTTAATATCTGTATCAAATGCAAACAACTTTTATTTGGTGTTGGCTGGAAATTTGACTTTAATTCCATGAATCTTCTTAAAGAAGGACGTCTCAAATGATTTTTATTGAGACTACCAATAATTAAATGACACATATACAGTAAGTCTTCCTTCTCGTGATTTTTATGCTGTATTTTGGAAGTATAGATGTTCTTAATGTGATATTGATCAATAAGTCCTTCATTATTTACATAATCCTTGCGATTCATATCCACGCAATCAATTATTGCGATTCCTAATGAATAAACGTCGATGGAAGGATCAATCTTATAATTTCTTAAGGTTTCAACAGGCAAATGATGAGATTTTTCCTTAAAGCCTTTTGAAAATGATCCTATCGGTTTTGTTAGTGAAAAATCTATTAAAATTGCTTGGGTACTCGAATTAATCATAATATTATCGGTCTTCAAATCGTGATGCACAAATCCAAGGAGGTGTAATTGATTTATTGCTTTTGAACATTCATTACCTAAAAACGCGATAAAAGGAAACGAAAAGGATTTATTTCGTTCCCAAAAATCGATACAGAATTGATGCAATGTTACTCCGTTGATGAGTTCAAAATATAATTCTAGCTTTTCATCGTCATTATGCAATAGTTTGTTAATTCTAGAAATTTCATTTTGATCTATAAGATCTGTAATTTTTCTACATATTTCATATTCAAAATTATAATTAATTTTATCTTTAAAACATTTTCGTGCCATTATTTCATATTTCTCATCATTTGTCATAGTCTTATATGATGCAAACGTCATGTCAACTTTTCCATAACATCCTTTGCCCAACGATGATTTTTGTAAGGCAGTAGTTTCATAAATGACTACTTCTTTCATCCTAATATTATGACGAAAAGCAAGTAAGTGAATAAGGAGTAAAAAGTGTTCGTAATGGTTACATTCGGGTCGTTCACAAATGACGTTTAATTTTTTGGGGATAAGGGAGGAAGCTACGTGAAAATTCCTTTATTTTATTGTGTAAGTACATGACAATGGGACATAAAATCCTGTAATTTCTTTTTAGAAGACGTCATTTAAGAACGATCCCTTTCTTAATTTTTTACATACTTTAATTAATATATTTTTTTGACTACCTCTGCATCATCTCCTCTGTAATTCATTAAACTTTGAAATTCATCATATCTATCCCTGCATGGTAAACATGACCAATAGCCTTCAATATGTATTTTTCTATTTGTACCATAAATGCATTTACCATGCCAATATGCCCGACAAGCTCTACATTTAAAAAAGGAACCAATAATATTAGTGTCACAGGCTTTACAATTAGGAGCGAAAGGAGGAGGAGGAAGTTGGGCATTTGGTTCATTAGGGAATCTGTCTAAGTCCACTTCTGATGATTGTTTTCTATTATCCTCTTGTTTATCTTCCTTATCGCTAAGACCTGGCAGCACCTCTTGTAATAATTTTATGGTATCAGAAAGGGATTTTTTGCTACTTTCATCCGTCGCCTTCTCATTCAAAGTTGCAAGATTACGTAAAATATTATTTACCTGCTCGACATTTATAACATTATCTTGTGTTGGCTTCGAAATTCGTTTAACTTGGGAAGGAGCCCATCGTTTGTGCAATTTACAATAATAAAGACCATTAGAAGCCAATTCTATCTTGTTTATGCAACTCTCACTTCACATTGTGAACATTTAAGGTGACTAAATTTTTTGGAAATATTTATCTGTGAGTGACAAACCTCACATGGATTTTTCTTTTTAGGCATTACGATTCTCTTAATTTAATGAATTTTAATTCTTTTCAATTTGGCCTTATAAAAATGATTCTTTATTAGATTTTAAGAGAGAGAGCACTTTGAGTCGCACTTACACTAAATAGCCCGAATAGACAAAGAGCACGTTAAGAGCATGCTCAGATTTTTGCTGAGCATGCTCACGAGAGCATGCTCTCTCATTCAAAATTGATGCCACTACTTTACCATGATGAGCATGCTCACGAGCACATTGTGAGCACATCGTGAGCACATTATAAAATGCGCGTATAATACGCATGCGCACATACATGAGCATACTCTGAGCATGCTCTAGAGCACACTCACTGAGCATGCTCAAGAGCGTGCTCACTGAGCATGCTCAAATAATACAAAATTAAAAAAAATTAATTAAGTTAACCAATTTTTTCGAGTTGACCGGAATTTTTTGAGTATTTTTAAAGCTATGTTAGTAGAATTAATTTTTATTTAATTGAAAATTTGATACTTAGAAATTTTTCCGGTCACCCATCTTTGTTTGAATTCGTCCTTGCGTTGCTTAACTTTCGAGATCTCGTGTTTTTCCTTGAAGTCACCATCTGTAAATATATAATAATATAAATATGGCAAAAGACATATTTAAATTATTATATTTTTAAACATGCTAATTTCAAGGAATAACAGTTCTACACGGGTTCTACAACATTTAGGACACAACTGACAATTCATTGGTTAACTTAATTAACTTTTTTTCCTTAAAAATATCTGAGCATGCTCAGTATGGTGTGCTCAGAATGTGCTCAAGAGCATGCTCAGTTATGTGCTCAGGTGAGCACGTTCTAATTTAATTTGTAAAATATCTGAGTATGCTCAGTATGTGCTCACGAGCATGCTCAAAAATGTGCTCAATTGAGCATGTTAGATTTTTATTTGTTACTTTTTTGTTGTGCTCAGGATGTGCTCGAGAGCATGCTCAAGAATGTGCTCAGCTGAGCATGTTCGAATTTTATCTGTCACATTTTTTGAGTATGCTCAGGATGTGCTCAAGAGCATGCTCAAAAATGTGCTCAATTGAGCATGTTAGATTTTTATTTGTTACTTTTTTTGTTGTGCTCAGGATGTGCTCGAGAGCATGCTCAAGAATGTGCTCAGCTGAGCATGTTAGATTTTTATTTGTCACATTTTTTGTTGTGCTCAGGATGTGCTCGAGAGCATGCTCGAGAATGTGCTCAACTGAGCATGTTAGATTTTTATTTGTCACATTTTTTGTTGTGCTCAGGATGTGCTCGAGAGCATGCTCGAGAATGTGCTCAGCTGAGCATGTTAAAATTTAATGCGCGAGATCTCTTTGTTGTGCTCAGGATGTGCTCAAGAGTATTCTCATGAATGTGCTCAGCTGAGCATGTTAAAATTTAATGCGCGAGATCTCTTTGTTGTGCTCAGGATGTGCTCAAGAATGTGCTCAGCTGAGCATATTCGAATTTTATTTGTCACGTATTTTTGTTGTGCTCAGAATGTGCTCAAGAGCATGCTCAGGAATGTGCTCAGCTGAGCATATTAAATTTTTTGAATTGAGTATACTCATGAGCATGCTCAGGTGAGCGTGTTCACGTGATCACATTAAATAAAAAAATTATTTTTCGAGAGCACATCGAGAGTATGCTCATGAGCGTGCTCAGCTGAGCATGCTCAGGTGAGCACGTTAAACTGTAATTTTGAGCATGCTCAGTAACGTGCTCAATTTCGTGAGCACGCTCTTTGTACACTCGGGTAGGTTAGGTATATTTTTTTCAATTGTTGTTTACAAGATTTTCACGTGCCTTTTTAAGTTTTCTTATTTTAAAGTAATTTTAACTAGTGGGATCTTATTTTATGTACTACCACTGAGAACTACACAGTTTTATAATTTAATACACTTCCTGTTATTTATAAAGTCACTTTTGACCCATAAATATTGAATGAAAAGAAAATCACTCTTGATTTTCTTTTATGGCACTTCTGCACTTAAAAATGTAAATATTTAATTCACTCACCCTTTTCTAAATATGAACAGCTGAAAAATGGAATGAAACGAGAAATATTTTGCCTTCCAATGACTTCAACAATGCCACAGCTCAACTTCAACAAACCTCTCTTTATTCAGCAAACCTTTACAGTATTTAGCGTTCAATCTATATTAAATTTACATCATTATCTATACTATTATTAATTGGTTTATTCCTTACATTTATTTCGGGTTCTCTCTTAATTTTATTACTCAGGAAGTGTCACTTTTGAGTTATCGTGCTCGACTGACTTCTCTCTTCCTTTCCTCTATCTTTCTCTCACATTTCACCACAAATTATGGTGAGTTTCGACAGTCAATGGAATCAAGCGTGTGGAAATTTAAATACATAATTTCCGTTATAAAATTTCAATAAAGAATTTATCTAATTTTAATAAATTCTTGACATACGTGATAAATGATAACAAGAGAGTACTAAGAAGGCATTTGTTAATTGTGGATAAAATTTACGGAATAATCAGAAATGATAGATTTCCTGGCAGAAATGATAACAGTTAAAGAAACGGAATAAAAAAAAAGTGAAATAGATTTAAAGTGTGTCGAAAAGTACATTTCAAACGGGTGTAAACACAATTAATTGTTATTTGTATTGATATTTCTACCTAAAGGCTTCCAAAACAAAAAAGTAGTCAAATTACAAAATTAGATTTTTGACTTACATTCACTTCTTGATAATTCATTAATGAATAGAGCTCTTTTGACAATGCTAAGTTGTATAATTAACAGCCATGATTTATAGTAAGTTGAAAGATGAACAGTGAGAAGATAATAGTAATCTATAATTATGCCCAGTTTTTCAATATGATTGCTTCTACCATCCCTTCATAAACATCTTTATTATTTTACCGTTGCTGACCAAAAGAGAGCTTAACTTAACTATTGCGGCCGTTACATTGTACTTTTTATTATTTAATTTAAATAGCGATGAGTTAAAGTGGAGTACTAATAATTTAAATGATGATACCATAATTGTTTCAGCTGTTCAAAGCACAAAACATTTATAGTACGACTGTTTCTTATCAAGAGAACAAAAGAAAATATATTAATTAAATACTAATATAATTTTTTTATTTAACATCTCCATTAGTCTGCAACGTTACAAAATGAGGTGAATTTATGTTTTGAAGTATTTACACTGTATCTTTTTTTCCACTGGTTTCCGGATTTTAATCCTACGTAGTTGTTGGACAAGAATTTCTTTGCACAGTCTGTTGGATCGTCAATATTCAATGTGCAGATCTAAAAAAATTTAAATTATTAATAAGACAAGATTGAGTGAGAAACACATATTAGCCATGATTCATAGTAAGTTGAAAGATGAACAGTGAGAAGATAATAGTAATCTATAATTATGCCCAGTTTTTCAATATGATTGCTTCTACCATCCCTTCATAAACATCTTTATTATTTTACCGTTGCTGACCAAAAGAGAGTTATTATACTGACTATTGCGGCCGTTACATTGTACTTTTTATTATTTAATTTAAATAGCGATGAGTTAAAGTGGAGTACTAATAATTTAAATGATGATACCATAATTGTTTCAGCTGTTCAAAGCACAAAACATTTATAGTACGACTGTTTCTTATCAAGAGAACAAAAGAAAATATATTAATTAAATACTAATATAATTTTTTTATTTAATATCTCCATTAGTCTGCAACGTTACAAAATGAGGTGAATTTATGTTTTGAAGTATTTACACTGTATCTTTTTTTCCACTGGTTTCCGGATTTTAATCCTACGTAGTTGTTGGACAAGAATTTCTTTGCACAGTCTGTTGGATCGTCAATATTCAATGTGCAGATCTAAAAAAATTTAAATTATTAATAAGACAAGATTGAGTGAGAAACACATATTAGCCATGATTCATAGTAAGTTGAAAGATGAACAGTGAGAAGATAATAGTAATCTATAATTATGCCCAGTTTTTCAATATGATTGCTTCTACCATCCCTTCATAAACATCTTTATTATTTTACCGTTGCTGACCAAAAGAGAGTTATTATACTGACTATTGCGACCGTTACATTGTACTTTTTATTATTTAATTTAAATAGCGATGAGTTAAAGTGGAGTACTAATAATTTAAATGATGATACCATAATTGTTTCAGCTGTTCAAAGCACAAAACATTTATAGTACGACTGTTTCTTATCAAGAGAACAAAAGAAAATATATTAATTAAATACTAATATAATTTTTTTATTTAATATCTCCATTAGTCTGCAACGTTACAAAATGAGGTGAATTTATGTTTTGAAGTATTTACACTGTATCTTTTTTTCCACTGGTTTCCGGATTTTAATCCTACGTAGTTGTTGGACAAGAATTTCTTTGCACAGTCTGTTGGATCGTCAATATTCAATGTGCAGATCTAAAAAAATTTTGAGTGAGAAACACATATTATCCTTACTTGGTGTCCTATGTGTGCTATGTGTTTCTATCCCACATATCATTTACAGTACATCCAGCACTTCACATTATTATCGCTCCTGTTACAAAATAGAAGAAATGATCTTAAGGAAAAAAATCACGTTAGTTTCAAGATTTGCAATGACTGCATAAATGACTAACTTACCAATTGCCATTGACGATAAGACTGTTTTTGTTCCATTGGCTTCTGTTTAGCTTCATCAAGTTTAATTGATTTACAATTAATGCTACAGTTTGTTTTAAAGAATTTTTGTTAAAAATCACTAAAATTCGTTAACTAAATGATTATAAATTCAATGTTTATTACCACTGGATCTTCAGTTATGTGCTGTGCACCTAACGTCCTGAATAGAGCAAATTAACAAATTATTCTAGCATTATTAAGTTTTTTTATTGAATTAAACGTTAATAAAGTGATTTTATTAAATTAAATAGTTGCCAAGATGTCGAGTGAAATGATAACACTTCAATTAGGCCAATGTAACAAACAGAATAAGCATAAATTCACTATAATTCCTGAATGTCGTTTTAAACATAAATTATTCCTGGATTTCGATAGTTAGTTTTGAATTTTGGAAGCGATTATGTCTTGAACATGGACATTTCTCCGAGTTCTTGAAGACTTTGCTACAGATGGGGGTGAAAGAAAAGATGTGTTCTTTTATCAGATAAATTAAATTAAGATTATTTCCTGATTGTTTTAAAAACATTTATTTCAATTTTTAGGCGGATGATGATCATTTCATTCCTCGAGCAGCACTGCTGGATTTGGAACCTCGTATCATTCACACAATAATGCAGTCACAATATGCAAAAGTACTTCAATTAAGTTTATATTTAGTAAATTATAAAATTCACGTTATTTTACATTTTAGTTGTATAATCCGGAAAACGTTTACTTGTCAAAGGACGGAGGAGATGCTGGAAATAATTGGGCAAGTGGATTCAGTCAAGGAGAGAAGTTACAAGAAGAGGTTTTTGATATAATTGTTCGAGAAGCGATCATTTGCCTAAAAAATTAGTGCAGAATTATATTGGCTTTCCAAATCAAGATAATTTGAATTGAATAGCTTAAATTAAATAGTTTGATTTTGAGTGAGACATTACATTGGCGACGAGCATTATACGAACTCGACAAAGGCGTAAAAAGGGAAGAAAAGAGGAGATCTGAAAAGCTAGCTGAAGAAAAACGACAATTTGAGCTGGAACTAAGAACAACAATTAAAGATTTTAATGGATGATAGAATCAATGACAGATTCGGAAGTAGATAATTACACAACAGCGACTGTATCTTGCACCGAGGATAATAGTGAGTCAAATCATTATACTGAAAGCTCTCCAAGAGCAACAAGCCATGAGTCAGACAAGTCTGAATGACGATGAAAGTTCTCCAAGAGTTAATTTGAGCATTGGACGTGAACTTTTGAATACATTTAGTATTCGGAAGTCACAGTTATTTGGAAAGTACTGTAACTGACGAAATAAATGATGTGGATTAATATGTGAAGGATGCAATGGAGATAAAGGAGACAAAACGTGCAAGTTTTAAATAATTGTCAAATGATACGGATATTCCAGTCAAGTCAGAAGTTGAGATTAGCCCAGCAAGGAATGCAAATGATTCAATTACTTTGGTTACTACAGCAAACAGCTAGTGCCAGCAACACGCCAATCAAGAAGATTGCTCATAAAACGGAAAGAGAAAGGATTAATGGAATAAAACTTATGTATAAGAATTGAAAGTGAAGGGTAGAATAATAGGAATTTGTTAAAAAAAATTATATAAATAGCTAAAGTCTAAGCTAAATCCGCTCAAATGAGCTTTAAATCTATTTAAATCCATAAACTGAAGATTTATAGTGCAAGTGATTTAAATAAAAATTAAGTGGTATATTGTGATTAAATCTAAAGTCAAAAACTCTCGTGCGCGATGACAAAAGTTTCGATAAGTCCAATTAAAACTCGAAAGATTTGAACATTAAATTTCCAAAGAAATGTGTAAAGTATTCTTTAAACTTAAGACCGCGTAAAGTAAATCAAAAATACGAGTCCATTATTGAAGTTTTTAAAAATGTTAACTCCTTCGACGACTGATTCATGGATCTATAGGAAAAGGGGTAAGTACAAATTTAATTATTATTTATATGAATCTCAATTCCTCTTATTGGCTTAAAGTGCCTTGAGGATTCAAACTAAAAATGAATTTTTTTCTGTACGCATAAAATTTTTTCACTCTATTCTGTCATTCATTAAGTAAAGCATTAAATTTATTACATTTTTGTAAATATATCTCCTTGGGAAAATACCCACCTTTAATTGATGTAACAGCTCGTATCAAATACTCAGTTCCCTTTGCCAATTTATCAAGAATTTTAGCATCTGACGAGTGCTGTCCATTTCGCTCAAATTGAAAATGATTTAAATAAAAATTATATAGTGTGTTGTGATTAAGTTTAAAGTCAAAAAGCTCTCGTGCGCGATGTCAAAAGTTTCGATAAGTCTAATTAAAACTCGAAAGATTTGAACATTAAATTTCCAAAGAAATGTGTAAAGTATTCTTTAAACTTAAAACCACCGCGTAAAGTAAATCAAAAATACGATTCCATTAGTGAAGTGTTTAAAAATGTTAGCTCCTTCGACGACTGATTCATGGATCTATAGGAAAAGGGGTAAGTGCAAATTTAATTATTATTTATATGAATCTCAATTCCTCTCATTGGCTTAAAATGCTTAGAGAATTCAAACCAAAAATGAAGTTCTTTTGTGAAAATAATAAAATAATAAAGTGAAGTCGCTTCTAACTGCTTCATTAAATTTTTCTTATCATTTCTTCATGCGAGAAATATTCTATAGTTACACTATTAATTGACATAACACCTCGAATAAAAAATATTCAGTTCTCTTTGCCAATGGAATCTTTTCATTATAAAGTGCTGCCCATTTATCAAGAATTTTATCATCTCGTGCGCGATGACAAAAGTTTCGATAAGTCTAATTAAAACTCGAAAGATTTGAACATTAAATTTCCAAAGAAATGTGTAAAGTATTCTTTAAACTTAAAACCACCGCGTAAAGTAAATCAAAAATACGAGTCCATTAGTGAAGTCATTAAAAATGTTAACTACTTCGAAGACTGATTCATGGATCTATAGGAAAAGGGGTAAGTGCAAATATTTTATTATTATTTATATGAATCTCAATTCCTCTTTTTGGCTTAAAATGCCTAGAGAATTCAAACTAAAAATGAAGTTCTTTTGTGAAAATAATAAAATAATGAAGTGAAGCCGCTTCTAACTGCTTCATTAAATTTTTCTAAGTATATCTCCTTGGGAAGAATATCCAATAGTTACACTATTAATTGATATAACAGCTCATATCAAATTGAAAATTATGAGAAGATTCTCCAACAATTCAAGTTCTGGATCTGATAATGAAATCAAAAAGACAGTGAAAACTGTCGTGATTGTCCGACATAATAAATTTAAACGTTAAATCCCTGAATTATAAATTTTCATCTATACATTTGTACTACACTTCGATGGGTAGAAAAAGCTTTCTAAAGTGCAATGATAAAATAAAAATTATATAGTGCGTTGTGATTAAAATTAAACTCAAAAATTCTCGTGCGCGATGACAAAAATTTCGACAAGTATAATTAAAACTCGAAAGATTTGAGCATTAAATTTCGAAAGAAATGTGTAAAGTATTCTTTAAACTTAAGACCGCGTAAAGTAAATCGACGTAAATCGAAGTAAACCTTTTATTGGCTTAAAATGCTTAGAGGATTCAAACCAAAAATGAAGTTCTTTTGTACGCATACAAATATTTTTATTTTATTCTGTCACTCATTAAACTTATTATTCAAAAAGCTAATGAATTCTGTGTATTTCAAACATATATAAAAAATAAGCTATCTAAAAGTTATGAGATTTAAGGTGCGCAATTTTTCTTTTAAATCTCATACTTCATAATATATAAAATGACCATATATCAATCCAATATTTATATACGTACCAATATTTTCAGAAATAATGTAAATATGTTCTAGCTGATATGTTTCAAATTTGAATATCTAATCTCCGAGATAAATAAGTATTGTATATGAAAAGATCTTACTGTCATCATTGAACCTTCAATTCCCGAGATTTTTTCAGACTAACTAAATTTTGCAATAAGCTTTAAGTCATCAATGTAGTATTTCGGTGTCAATCCTTTAGCTTCATAAGCAATCATAAGATTAAGGATGTCATAAAATAAATTATTTTTAGTTCATTTTTAAACTTATTTTCTATACGCTTCAAACTTAGATATCTTTGAAATTGTATCCTTGATTTCCGAGATTTTTTCAGAACATCAAGAATTTACAATAAGCTTTAAATCATCAATACATTGTTTCGGTGTCAATCCTCTAGTTTCAACACAATCATGCGATTATTGATGGCATAAAAAAATTTGTCTTATTTTTATTAAATTTTTTTTTAAAGTTTTATCTTTAAACTTGAATATATCTCCGAAATTGTATCTTCAATTTCCGAGATTTTTTCAGACTAACTAAATTTTGCAATAAGCTTTAAGTCATCAATGTAGTATTTCGGTGTCAATCCTTTAGCTCTCACGCAATCACGAGATTAAGGATGTCATAAAATAAATTACTTTTCGTCCACATTTAAACTTATTTTCTATACGTTTCAAACTTAAGTCATCGATGTAGTGTTACGGTGCCAATATACAGTACAATTTATTTAAACTTTTTTAAGCTTGAAACTTGAAAATCTCCGAAATTGCATCTTGAATTTCCGAGATTTTTTCAGAACATCAAAAATTTACAATAAGCTTCAAATCATCATGTATAGTTTCGGTGTCAATCCTCTAGTTTCAACACAATCATGCGATTAATGATGGCATAAAAAAATTTAAGTCTTATTTTTATTAATTTTTTTTTAAGTTTTATCTTTAAACTTGAATATCTCCGAAATTGTATCTTCAATTTTCGAGATTTTTTCAGAGTAACTAAATTTTGCAATAAGCTTTAAGTCATCAATGTAGTATTTCGGTGTCAATCCTTTAGCTCTCACGCAATCACGAGATTAACGATGTCACAAAATAAATTGCTTTTCGTCCACATTTAAACTTATTTTCTATACATTTCAAAGTTAGAAATCTCCGAAATTGTATCCTTGATTTCCGAGATATTTTCAGATTAACTAGATTTTAGAATAAGCTTTAAGTCATCGATGTAGTGTTATGGTGCCAAACCTTTAATTTCAACACAATCATGAGATTAATGATGACACAAAAAAAATTAGTTTAATTTTTATTTTTTATTTAAATTTTTTAAATTAAGCTTAAAACTTGAAAAACCTCCGAATTTGTATCTTTGATTTACGAGATTTTTTCAGAACATCAAGATTTAAAAAAAAAAGTTTTATAATTAAACTTGAATATCTTTGAAATTTTATCTTCAATTTCCGAGATTTTTTCAGGGTAGCTAGGTTTTACAATAAGCTTTAAATCATCAATACATCGTTTCGGTGTCAATCCTTTAGTTTCAACATAATCATGTGATTAATGATGACATAAAGAATTTTAGTCTTATTTTTAGACTCAAAGTGATAATGATTTAAATAAAAATTATATAGTGTGTTGTGATTAAATTTAAAGTCAAAAAATATCGTGCGCGATGACAAAAATTTCGATAAGTCTAATTTAAACTCGAAAGATTTGAACATTAAATTTCCAAAGAAATGTGTGAAGTATTCTTTAAACTTAAGACCGCGTAAAGTAAATCAAAAATAAAAGTCCATTAGTGACGTCTTTAAAGATATTAACTACTTCGACGACTGATTGGTGGATCTATAAAAAAGGGGTAAGTGCAAATTATTTAATAATTATTTATATGAATCTCAATTCCTCTCATTGGCTTAAAATGCTTAGAGAATTCAAACCAAAAATGAAGTTCTTTTGTGAAAATAATAAAATAATAAAGTGAAGCCGCTTCTAACTGCTTCATTAAATTTTTCTAAGTATATCTCCTTGGGAAGAATATCCAATAGTTACACTATTAATTGATATAACAGCTCATATCAAATTGAAAATTATGAGAAGATTCTCCAACAATTCAAGTTCTGGATCTGATAATGAAGACAAAAAGACAGTGAAAAGTGTCGTGATTGTCCCACATAAGAAATTTAAACGTTAAATCCCTGAATTAAAAATTTTCATCTATACATTTGTACAACACTCACATTCCATAAAATCTGCAAGTTTTATTTTAGAGTCTTTTTGCATTTATAAGATATTGCTTCATTGGGGTACTTCGATGGCTAGAAAAAAGCTTTCTAAAGTGCAATGATAAAATAAAAATTATATAGTGTGTTGTGATTAAATTTAAAGTCAAAAATTCTCGTGCGCGATGACAAAAATTTCGACAAGTATAATTAAAACTGTAAGAAATAAGTAAACAGCTATTGAAAATTTTCAGAAATTAATTCGTTTATTAGTAAAAACGAATGGATTTAATTTGCTTGTATGCTTCTTTACTTCAATTTTTATTGTTAGTTCTTAAATTTTTGGATATAAAAACTTGTTGATTCAAGAAATATTATAATATTTATGCAAAAATGATTTTCAGATAATATTTTGTAATTGAAATTTAAAAATTTATTTTCTAGATCTCTTGTGAATTCCTAATTATTATATTTCTACTATAGCTCAGGCATCTTAAAAATATTTTTTCTTTCATTACATTTCGATTAAATTAAAGCAGCAGAGCATTTTCTATCAAATAGAATACATCCTCTAATCCTATAAATCTTAATTTTATATCAAAATTTTTTGCACATTTATTTAGAAATAAAAGTATTATCCAATTTTTAGAACATTATTTGTCGTTTTCTAATTAAATCTTATTTGGCATGACACTATCCTATCTGATTTTAAACTAGACCGGATTAAGTTTTCTTAAATAAGTGAACTTAAATTGGATATGAGAGATCACCTTTATTGTAATGTTTAGCTTATAAAATAATATTTTAGCATTACGACTTTTCTATAGATCAATTAGATCTTTTAATTTTGTCTTTGCAAATTTTTAATTTGTCTTCATTTCAATCTTCTGAATTTATTCTTTATTCTTTAAAACTTTTAAAAGGAGTTACATTAAATAATTTTTTAACTATTCTCTATAATTTTTAAGATGAATTTAAGTAAACAGATAAATGCAAAAATTATTTGCTACATTTTCTGCACAGCTCTAGATCTACAAATTTTATTTAATTTTAATCGCGGTGTGAAAACAAAATGAACTTTTTTGACGCTATAGTGTAAGGCCACTTTTATTATTGAAAGCTAGGAATTAAATCTGTAGTCTAATACAGCTCAAAAGAATCATTCTACATAGATGAAATCGCATTGCAAATTTTTATGATTGTTTTCTCTTCATAATTTTTGTATAATGTGATTTACCCTATTTTTTTATAAAACTATTCTTCTCTATTTTTCCCGATTAAGTTTATGTAAAAAAAATAATGTGATCGCATTCACATTAAATGGGGTTTTTTTATTATGCGTTTATATACAAATAATATTTCATAGATTTAATGACACTATTATTATTCAGTCAATTTTATTTCATCAGTTATATCCAGAGTTCTTCCTTACTTTACTGTATGTAAAGCAAAAAATTATACATGAGTAGCTAAACTTCCTACTTTTGTAGATGCCGTAGATGTAATGAATTGTCCTGATGGACTTGATGTTTGGCCTATGGAGCAGGCTGTTAGTGCGGTTGTGCCTATCCCAACAATACTTCCTCCACCGTTTGCATTTGAAATCGTAGTCGCTGAAGAAAAGCTACTATTACTATTACTTCCCCTCGAATTCGAATAAGGCGGTGGAGCTGGTGTTATTGCAAGATTAGCCGTATTTAATGGCCCGATCAGTGGTGAATGCTGTTTCAAATAGGGATTTCCATATGTTGCTGAATATCGCGGATCAATATTTAAGAGAGATTGGTCTAAAAATAATGATTGTATTATATATTTTAAACGATATTTTATATGAATTATTGAGACGAATACTAACTCATCAGTCCGTTTGAAAGTGTCGATGACACGCTATTTGGCAATGCGCTATTTAAAAGTCTTTCAAGTGGTCGATTTCTGGTTAAACTATAAGTACCATGGTTTATTGTACCTGTTGTTATTCCTACAATGGATGCTGATGTAATGGTAGGTGTAGCTGTTGATGTACCAATTACTAAATGATTTGATAAACTCGAGCTGTTTAATACTGGTTTTAGAGAATTACTTAATGTTAGACTTGGTGGTGGTGTATAGTCACGATTATAGTCAACATATGGTATATATCCATTGTTATTACATCCTAATTTAGTTGTCTGCAATTGGCCAAATGAATCAGTAAAATCTCCCGAATAGCTAAAAAATTTAAACAGAAGAAAAATTGTAAAATTTAAGTATTGCAAAAATTATATATTTACCGGAAATCAGGGAGAGCACTCGATAAGGATGATCCAAATGTATTTAGGTGAATTTTGGTCGAACTCAGATCGTGGGCTGAACACGTTTCAAGATATTCATTCTCTCGATTTATTTTTATATCACTTTTATTGGACGAGCAATCACTCTCTTTACATTTGCCAATATAATTATGGTGATCGTTTGGAATGACATCAGCTGGTGGAAGTTTTTTCTGGGTCTTTTTCATACACATCAGCCATATTAGTATTAGTATAATTAAAATTATGAACGATATCGCTGCTCCAAAGCACACAAAGAATAACTGCGAATTGTCTGAGAATGCACAAAATTGAAAACATAATAACAACAATAACAAAAAAATAAAAGCGTGTAAAAAAGAAATACTTACACTTGTTCTCCGCATTCAATTCAATTTCAACTATATCTGAGCCGTATTCATTTATTACAGTACAGTTGTAACGTCCAAAATGTTTTAATTCACTATGTTTTATTATTAACGTAGATTTAATTCCGAACGGCAATGCGTCTTCCTGAATTTGAAACTCATTACTTGAATTATTTATGTCATGTCCTTTAAACGACCAAGTAACATGTCGTGCCTTAGGAATAGAAAATGCAACACATTCAATTTGAGTACTATCGCCGGGCGTGCCAAACTGACGACGTGTAGATGTAATAGTTGGGGTACCCTTTAAATATACAGTCGCTTGCTCAATAATATCAGGATAACCTGGAACAGTCGCCTTACAAAAATATCCTCCTATTGTATCTTCAGTTACTACTACTGTCAAATTAGACGACGTGCTAACAACCTAAAACGATTGATATTGTTTATAAATATTTTGGATTATTTAATGATATTAAAAAGCTTATTATTATTCATATTTACGATAGAAACTAAATCAACAACAAGTTTTTTGCAAATAATAATGAAAATTGAATCGAACCTTTCTTACCCGATCGTGACCGGCAAAAATCCAAACAATTTCAGGTGTTGGATTGCCGTCAACCTCACAAGAAAGCACAACGATTTGCCCTTCATCGGCTTCAACTGATTTAGGTCTTGTCCGAAAAACCGGAGCATAAGTTATATCGAGAGTTTCACTGTCTTCGCTTTTTCCAACATTATTTGTTACTTCACATTTCACTATAGAATCATGTAATGTGCGGTTAATTGATGGTATTATCAACTCCGTTGAATGATCTCCAACAATTGCTTCATCATTAATATACCATTTAAAGTAAACTGTATTTGGATTAGCTTCAGCATGACATGCAAGTCGAACTTCTGCTCCTTCAGGAATTCTTCCATTTCCAAGAGTGTTGCTCACTACTGAAACAGTTACTTTCGGTGCAAATTTTACTTCAATTTTAATCTTTGCTGATTTGTATGTTCGGTCCGCAGTGTTTTGAGCTTGACACATGATTGTCGTGTTATGATGTTCCTTTTTTGGTGTAAATTTCAATACCGATCTTGCTTCATATAATTTTGAATTTTCAATTTGTTGACTCATATACTCAATTCCATCTTGAATTACATTTCCATGGCCGTCGATCCATGTTATTTCTGCAGGTGGCTTCCCTCCCTTGGATATACACTCTAATTCAATTTCGCGATCCTCTGTCGTCAAAATATGATTACCTTGTGTAATTTTTGGACTATCAGGTGGTACAAGAATAGTTAATTTAGCAACACGTGATCGCAAACCTTGTTGCCCTACGAAAAAATTGATTTAAAAAAGTTAATGTGTAAATTTATAAAATTAATACTTAGTAATTTGATAAACTTACGCTTAGCAGGACCGACTTGACATTGATACTCTGCATCGTCGTCCAGCATAACTGGAAAAATATCAAGAGAAAAGTCTCCCTCTTCGTCGCTACCAACCATAGAGTAGCGATCATAGCCGCTTAGATTCCGATGTTCTCCAAGACCAAAACTATCTTTCGTCCATTGAATATTTCCTACTTTTGCCACAACGCGGCATGGCAATGTCACACGCGAACCAACAATGGCAGTTTGATCTTGTGGTTCCATTGCAAATCTTTGCCCAAATCGTTCATGATTTCCCACATTATTTTGACGTGCAACGACAATTGAATTTGATAAAAGTATTGATTGTAGTGCAAAAATTAAGACACGAGTAATTGAAAGCATTTTGAAGTATCACTGATGAGCTTGAAAAAATTGTTAAAGCATTGCTATTGAACTGCTGATATGAAAATGAAGAGTACTGGCACAACTTTCTTATTCCAGAATAGTTGTTGTGAATTATAATGCCTTTTTCATCACTCCTCCATTACTGAAAATACAAAAGAATTGAAGTAAAATTAAAATTAATTATTTATAGCAACAAAAAGTATCATAATAATAGAAAATAAGTTAGTAAGGCAAGAGCTATTGTTTTTTGTTGAAATTTGTGAACATAATGAACGCTGTGCTTATAAGAACTGATTTATAATGTAAAATGATTTTAAATCTGACTCTTATTCTTTATCTAAGCTTTGTCAAGTCAAGAATATACATAGAGTTAAGAGTTATTTAAATTTGGAAAAGATGCTGCGATAAATGAAACCGTGAGAATTTTAAGCAGGTGTATTTTGAAATAAAAAGAGTAATAGTAATAAGAACGCAAGTTCAAAAAGAAATATTAAAATTAAAAAACAATAATTTGGGAGAAATTTCTAATCTGTAAACATTTACAAAACAGTGACGAGCTTTGTGTCATAAATATTATTATTCTCATAAAGGAAAATATAAAGTGATTTCTATGATAATCATTTTTATTTTGAACTAAAAAATTTTTTTGCTCAACTAAATATGATGCATATAATAGACAAACTTTATTTTAAAAAACACTCGTGATTGCATAAAGTCATAAAGTCACGCAATATATATGTTCCTTCATGTATTTTACAAATTTCTGATAGGTTTGATAAAATACACGAAATTTTGTTCTGTTAATGCTTATAAAACACCACAAAACATGAAAGTTAGTTAAGTATAGTCACGTGCATGCAAGAAAATGTCAAAAACAAATGTTCGAAGTATAGGGTGGTCATCAAAAATCCGGGTTTGGACAAAACAGATTAGTTTCTAGTCACAAGATAATGAAAAAAATTATCAAAATTTAAAAAAAGGTTCACATTTTCATCCGATTTTGAAAAAGAGAAAAAATGCGTCTAAAATTTCCGAAAAACGTTAAATATTGTTACTTAACTTAAAACGTAACAATTGTGATGACTCTAAATTGATTTTTTTATATCGATTAAAATTTTAGATAAATAGTGAATGAAAAAATAGTCACTGTGTATTCATTCTAATAGTTCTGCTGCTTAATATATGCAAAAATTAAATTTTATGTACTTTTTCGGAGTAAAGCCGTTATAAGGATGATTCTGAAGACACTACGATCTTTCACGTATTTCTACATATTGATATGGCTAATCACTTTTGGCTATTTTATTGTAAATATCAGAATTTCATTACTTTTTAGTAGTGCTTAATGCTTTGAATTTTATATGAAATCCAATAATCCAGTTTTCATTCATTTTTAACCTGTAAAGTAAATTATTAAATTTCTCTTTAGGCTACAGATAATTGCAGGGGTGTGGATGGAATAAAACGGAAAAAACAATTTGAGTTTACTATTGAAGCCGCAACATGTTTTGTTTGCTTCCAGTTATGGACAAAGTGCGTAATGTTTTTCTTATTGATAGCAATATGGAAAAGGAACGACTCATGTAAAAGTTACAGTTTTAATCTCAATAACATTTCTGTATGCGAAGAAAGTGTCACTATGCAGTTTTAAAACATATATTTAATATCTTATTTGCTTAATAATTTTTTTTACGGTTTTATCAATTTTATTTCTTAATCATAAATACTTATATAAATAGAAGGAAATACAATTATAACTAATGATGAAAAGGTAGGCAATCTTCACTTTTGGGCAGTCTTTCATAATTTTCTGTATGATCACTTATGATTTACCGTTATTAAAAACCTGTTATAAAAAAATTATAATACTGCAAAACTTTCTTACAAATACAGATTCAAGATATTTCTGATCAATAAACCTCAGATAATTCTTTGACGCCTGTCGTTTTCATAGCATGAGCAAAGTAGAAAAAAAGAGTAATTCCAGACTACCGCCATCTCATTTTCGAAAACTTCGAAATTACTTCGAAATTAATGTCGAATTTTTCGAACATCAAAACAATAGAAATATTTTTCATCGAAATTTTCCTCTTTTGCATACTTTAATTAAGTTTTTTGCACCATGAAACTAAACATTTACACTAAATGAACCAATAAATCAACTCAAACACCAGTATTTTACGGAATTCAATTAGAACATTAACAAAAACATTTTCTGAAATTTTCTTTGTTTTTGTTTATGTTTTGATCTTCAATTAAAAAATTGTCAAAAATTCTCATTTTAAACAGCTTTATAATAAGTTAGAAAATGATTATTTTCATTGATCTAAAAGGATAAATGTTAAAAATGTCATGAAACAAGCATTTTCAGATTTAATTTTAAACGGTTAAAAATATTTTGAAAATATTCAAAAAAAATTAAATAACTGACTTTTTTTTGAGATGGCGGTAGTCTGAGTAATTCAAAGCCTAAAATGTCGCATCGTATCATATGCAGTAAATGCATCAGTGCATATAAATATACATAAAGAAAGATGGCATAAAAAACCGCATATGTATATTTTCATTTTCTTACCAACTATGCAGGGACAAAATTAAATAAATTTTTACCTAAAAGCTAGAAATTTACATGAATAATTGTATAATTCAAAAAAATAGTTCAAAAAATTTAATTTTGTTTAATCGTCACTTTTCCAAACATTTTCTCGGAATTCTTTGAGCAAACTACGCAACTGCAACTGTACTAGAATCTCATTATTCAAAATAACAAGGTAAAGCAACATACTTTTAACTCTGAGAGTTGGAAACCACAGCCAGATTTAGATAGCTAAAACATTAGTAGCATCATTTATAGATAGGCTGACCATCTGCTTGGTTTTTCACAGGACAGTCCTCTATTTTTTTCATTTTTCAAAAATAATAAAGATTTGTAATGTTCTAGCTCGTCCAGAAAACGAAGATGTCCTCTATTTTTCTTGAAAATGTCTGGTAAGCCTATTTATAGAAGATGAAGTTTTTTTTATTTTGAAATTCTATTAAATCTTGCACATTTCTGCGTTTCGATATACATTTGAAACATTCATCCTGTTTAAATTTGTCACACTAAGACAAAAAAAGCACTTTTTAGCCTTTTTAAAATAATATTTGATTTTCTCTGATCCAACAGCTGCCCTTTCAACGAACTAACTATAGGCAGTGAAAAAAACTCATACCTATAGCTATAAAAGAGAGAATGATAATGTAACATTACAATTCTTTCAAAGTAATTAACATTCGCTGCATTTATCAGTCTGCGTACTTTATATACACACATATTGAAGGATTGTGGGGCCGTTCATAAATTACGTCATGTAAACAATGAGATTTTTGGACCCCCTCCCCTCTCTGTCATAAAATTTTCATATAAAAAATTTTCTTTTGTATGGAAGTGTCACACAACGGCAGATCTCCTCCCTTCCTAAAAATTCGACATCATTTATGAACGACCCCT
The DNA here is from genome assembly GCA_963573255.1 of Chironomus tentans. Taxonomy (NCBI): domain Eukaryota; kingdom Metazoa; phylum Arthropoda; class Insecta; order Diptera; family Chironomidae; genus Chironomus; species Chironomus tentans. The sequence goes on along the minus strand of OY754303.1, from coordinate 55,546,252 downwards.
ACGTTCATATTTATATTTTTTGTACTCATTAAATGTAACGTAAAACATGATATATTAAACTACTTGTATGATGTCCATAGCAAAGAAAAATGCTGAATGCGATGGTTATTAAAAGAAGCCTTCACGCAAAAAGCAGTACATGTATAAAATTGCATTGATATTAAGTCGTGAAACGGTGATTTTTTCAACATCATCGGTAATACATAGTAACGCGTGACCACCTGCACATCGCAGCCAATCAAAAAGCAGAAAGGATCAAGTGCTTTTCGTATTTTTCTGATTCTCTTTCGTGTATCTTTTTAACCTCATTTACTAACTTGATTTTTTTTTCTTTCAATTTTTGTCGCTTTTGCTCTTACTTCTATAATTTAAAAGCAAGAGTCATGAGAATAAAAGAAGCGTCAACGTTCGCTTTGAGTTTTTTAATAACGATATAATAAGGAAAGCAAAGATGATAATATCTTTTTATGTTTTAAGGTTTACGTGAAACCAGTTTTATTTATTATTTTCTCAAGTTACTAAATTTCTTAAAAAGGAGCAAATTATAGTTTTAAATATTCAACAATTCAAATGATATTATAACTTTTTTGTTGCTCTAGCTATTAGTTATAGACGTCTCTTCCTAAATATTTGACTTGTATTAGTATAATGCTTAAAATTCATAAATAAATATATTTTTTTACATTGTTTTTTGTGAACTAGTCTGTAAATTTTTAAATGTAAGATGAAATTTAAAAAATATCTCGCTGAAGTTTACCCTTAAAGCTTCCTTCTCCAAAACAATCTGGTCAAAAAAGCACAAAAACATGTGAAATGATTTTTTAATTACTTTCTTTAAAAAAAAGTGACCGAATTTCAACAAAACTCAACAATTATAAAAATTATTTAATTGTTAATGTAAAAAGGAAAAGTTTGTTTCTCAACACCTCATTTCAATATGCTGTTGATTACAAAAATGTCACAACAACATGGTACTTTTAACTGTTCTCATGCTTCATTTTAAGCATATTGATTATAAAATGGGCTAAGAAAGTAGAGAACCAAGAATAAACATTCCCTTTATATATTGTAGAAGCTGGAAATCTACGAAAAAAAATTTTTTTTATGACATTTTCTTGAGATAAATCATGATTTTTTTTTTGATTTTTAAAAAAATAATGTCCTGAAACTAAACTTCGTAGATTTTTACTAAGAACAATTTATTCATATGCTTTGTTGTGCTCTCTTTTATATTCATGGCTTGAGGCGAAAATCAGTCGCCATAATAGACAATTATTGATATATGAATGCCTTTAAATTATGAGTTTGGCAGCAGCTCTTTCGCGCCGTTTCATTTTAATCCATGAAAAAGCAACAAAAAAATAACAAGGCTATACAGAAAAAAAAACTTGAAAAGAAATAAAGTTGGTTCACCTTGTGGAATGTGGCAAGTAACATGTGTGTGGGCGTCAATTTTGCCTTTATATATGTATATTATGTTAAAATTTGTAATATTTTCTCCTTTCATTCACTCTATTGCTTAAATTCTTTTCCTTACTCACATTATATGTTTAAATGTTCAAATTCTGTTCTTTACGGTGTTTGAATACTGCAAACTTTTCATTCTATTTGAATTTGAGTAGGAAAAGTCTTCTTTCTTTAAAAAAGCAAAAATGTAATTATAGACTCATAAAGAATAAAGGGATTCTTTTATTTTACTAAAGCCAATGCCAATTATATACCCTTGATAAGACTTCCCTTTTGTGGAGTGTAAATTAAAAAGTTTCCATTTTCTCCTGTAAAGCGTTGATCTCTTTTCCTTCAGACTCAAGCGAATTTCGGAGATAAATAATTTGTTTGTCTCTTACCACTTAAATTATTGAGTTCAGAATAGTTTTACTTCGCTGATACTTTCAACTTATATTTAAACCAGAAGGCAAAAAAATTTTCAAAATTTATTTTAATAATTTTTTAATGCATTTTACCATAGGGAAAAGACACTATTACTTTTGAGTTCCGGATAGGGGCACGTGCCCCCAAAATCCCCCTTCTTTGGCTACGCCTTTGAGAAAAAGACCATGAAAATTCATGATTTTTTACATGTCACAATTTTTTTAACTCACTGCCACAAAAAAATAATAAAGTTAAATTATCTTAGTACTTTTAAAATGAATAATTGATTAAAAGAAAAAAGCGGTGAAAAATGCTAAAGTACCTTTATCTAAAATCTCATGTTCAAATAAGAAACCCCTAATCTCTTTGATCTGAACAGCTAAAATTTAGTTTTTTAAATCTTTAGTATTAATTTTAAATCAAGACGTTAACACATGAAAAAAAGGTTATTGGCCAGATATTGTTTTAAACCAACTCTAAGTTTGTTTTACATGATATCTCTTCTGAGAAATTTCTGAGCTATTCATCAAATAATATCAGGAACCGTTGGAATGTTCATAGATGGCGGATTCTTTGGATGAGTTTTTGAAATTTGTTGATTAACAAATAAAACACAAAGTTAATATCAAATTTATATAAAACCGCAAGTAAAACTCAATAAATTTGTGAATTACCGAATTTTCGTCTCTAACCTTATTTGGACTTTAAATTACCGATTATCAATACTCGATTAGTGACTTATTAACAATTGTGACTAACGATTACGTCTCACTTGCGTCCACAGATTCATTTATCCTCAAGATACGAGGGAAATCTGTGTGTTTAAGTGCCTAAAAGCACATTTTGATTCTGGATCTTGAAAAAGATACAGAAACCCTGATTAGTCTCATTTTCAGTTATTCAATTAGATATATTATCCAAGTTTTACTTGGGAAATCTTATTCTGGAAGACTTTTCAGGCATCTCTTGACTCATTATCCAAATTAGTGTTTGAGAAGTCGTGATTTTGATTTCAGCAACTTATTATCCAGATTAATAATCTGGGAAGTTGTTTTATTATCATTCTGGATTATCCAGTACATAGATCTGTCTGGAAATTAAACTTGGGACGGGAATATCATCTAAATCCGTATCTGGAAGCGCATATACATCCACAAACAGTCTTTGTTCCTGAACTGGGACGATTAGTACCGAATTTCCATTGTTCCGTTGAAATCCACGACCCATTACTTGTAGCACGTAAGGATTTTGTTGACTTTCTTTCCAGAAATTTCACTCTTCGCATTGGTGAAACAATTCTTACCGCTACGAGCTCTATTTATAGAATATTTATGAAATGAAATTTTTAGAGTCAAACATCATTGACTTTGGATAATTCAAATTTTAAAAGCTCATTTTTTTCGAATTCAACTCATCCAAAGAATCCGCCATATGAATGGTTTGTACGGAAAATTTTTAAGGCCTCCATTTTTTTTTGTTTTTTTAAAAAAATGTCGATTGACATTATTAATATTTTTGATTTTTGATGTATACATCGATTTTGCTTTACTTAAGAGATCTAGCTGGAGTTATTACAACTTATTTTATGCATTAATTTACAATATATGTGATTTTTATTCGTAGAGAATAGTGTTTTGCTTTTTGAAACAACTACTTCAAAGCAAATTGTTTCGTAGCTATGCACATTGCATGACCCAGGGTATATCAATACAATGTACCTAACAACAATATGTGTGTCCTGGCTAATAGAATAACCGCTATGCCATAGCTGCTTTTCCACTGCTTATCCATTTTATACTTTATCTAAAATAATAGTCTAATCATTGATTGAAAAAACACCAAGTAAAAACAGATGACGATAATGTCATTAAAAACGAAAATAAGCAACTCGGAAGTTCCTTCGTAATATGATAATAAAAATTCAATATAACAATTTCGAGGGGTAATGGCTGAAACTAAAATGACTCATCAAATTATTTTATCTTTGTCGCATTTGTCGCTGTCAAACAAAAAAAATCTCATTTTTTGGAAAGCAAAGTATATGCGGAATAAGGAGAATGGAGAAAAGTAAACAAAATTACGATGAAGATTGAATGTGAAATATTTTGTGCTTACAAAGTATATAACATTAGTTATACTTGCGAAGCGAAAATGTGTACAGAAGATAATATTGATGTTGAGAAGGAAAAATCTTTCAACAGGATCAAGATTCTTTTTGTTTACATTTTATACTGTCTTTCATCATCATCAAAGCCATAACATTGCAATTTAGTCTCAACATCATTTTTGTTTATGCCATAAATTATGCTCGTATTTGTTAGTTTCGTGTTTTGAAATTTTATTTTAGTAAGCAATAGTATTATTCTCACTAAAATTTAATTAAAGTATTTTTATTAAATGCTGTTTTAATGTAGATAGAGTGACCAGATATTTTTTGAAAATATAGGGGACAAAAAAAATTTCTCTGAGATGTTCACTTTTTGAGTAAATCTTTGGTTTGGACGTTTTTTTTGGTTAGGCTCTTAAGTCCATCTTATCTAGTGTGAAGTGGCTAATTTTCAGAAATAGATAAATAAATACAAATTGAACCTTTCAAAGGACAGAGGACAATTTTCAAAAATAGCCTAAATGTAGAGAAATTGACATACTTTTTTTTATCAATTATATATCGCTTAATAAAATGAGTTGTTGATGAATATATTTCAGTAAAATAAGTTATGAAAAATGACTGCAAAGAAACATTGTGATGATGATAAATTAATATAAATGTTTATTTAAAAATTTAAAAGTTCATTATTAAATAGTTGAAAAATTCTTCTTTACAAGAAATTGACACATTCGTGCATCAATTTATGTTTATGTAATGATATTTCCTTCTTAAAAGTTCTTTAGGTAAGAGAAAAACCATAAAAAGCTTAAATTTTGAAAGCCAAATGAATAACCCTGGAAATGTATTTTTTAGAGACAAAATATGCAGTTTTCGTTCCTTTCCCGGAACTCATTAACCAAATCAATGAGAATGGGAATTTGAGAAACCCTAGTATCTTCTAGGATAGATAACGGAAAACCACTCATGAAATTTTTCTTGCTCGTTTTGCAACTTTTTTATATATTTACGGAAAAATAGGGAAATATGCAATGACTAAAACAAATAATTAAAAAATATTTTTTTCTGCTCCCCTTTCTACTTGACAAACATTTTTTATTAAAAAAATTGAGATTTTTCTCTGGGAAAATGTCTTATCCACATTATCAGCAGCATCTCTTAACCTTCCGGTTACAGTAAGCACTTTTTGTTAGGGTTACTTCAAAATGTAATAACTCAACAGTATGTGTGTACACTAAACATATTGTATTAGCTTCTAAGTGTAATTTTAGTGTAATATAAACTAATCTTTTGGTATATAAATGATTTAACAACTCCTTATCGTTTAAAAAGTTCTGAAAATAACGAAAATAGAACATTTTTTCCGAGAATGATACGCTTTACATATCAGTAATAATTTGGTATGATTCAATTATAAAAGTTGTTATAAGCTGAAGTTTCTAATTTAGATTTCACATTTTTTCATGCTTTACCGTTCGAATAAATTTATTAGGATGGGGTCATAAATCATTCAAAATGATTGTTTTTCAAACTAGAATGGTTGGATTGGAGGATTTGTGACAAAAAATTTGCAAATCCTCTCCTCAAAAAATTTATGACCACGTCGCTGGGTTACCTATTATTTTCACAAACATGTACAGTTTTTTTTATTACTGCGAAGTCAAAATTGATGCATTTTTTAGCAATTAGTTAATTTTTTATAAATTTTTGGACAAGAAATATAAAAAATTAATATACAGATTTAAGCAGTTTATAGAATTGAAAAATAAATCTCTGAATCTGCTTTAAATTGTGAGGTATTGAACAAAGAGTTATCTCTATCCAATGTATTTTGTCTACAGCTAATTCAAAGATGACAATTTATTTTTATCAGTTAAGCCAATGTGTGCAAACATGGATCTTATTTTTCGAAATTCGAAATTAATGGATCTTATTTTTTCCGTTACAAATTTTCGAAATCATTAAATACACTTTAATACTCAATGGATATTCTGTTAATTGATTACAATGAGCATTCTATTGGTTTATTCATTGAAAACAAGCTATTATAATAGAGAATTGAACAGTTTTCAGCAAAATAAATTTTCCCGCACTTTCCGAAAATTTGAATTTTTTTTTTCGAATATTTACATAACCTTTCTGAAGCACACATTGGCAGTTAAGCAATTAACATATTAAAATGGGAAGAGCTTAACAGTTCCAATTAACAACACAGTTTAGAATGAAGTGAATGGAACATCAGAAAAACCTCAGTTATTATCGGATGCATGATAATTAAATTTTTTCGTTGTCAGTTTTAATTTTTATAAATAATTTTAAAACAAATAGGTAGTTTATCTAATTCGTTGAAATTTTATTTTGCTTCTTAATTTCACACCTAAATCGAGAGAAAAGTACATCAAGAAATTAAATCTCTATAAATTTTATCAAGCTTTTTACGTTCAGATATCAGTATTAAATATCAGTATTAATTTTTTTCCTCAATTTTAAAGCTAGGCACTGATCAATCAAAAGCTTATTAATTTAGCATACTTAATAGGCACACGTTACTTTCAAACTATTTCATTTTAAATTTGTATGTGAGTCATTTGTAATGCACATAAATTTAGGAAATGACAAAGTTATGAGTCATACAAATAGGGGAATTTCCTTTTCAATTTCAGGAATAACTCCCCTTTACAAAATATATATTTCTTTTTCATTTTCATTGCTTCTTGTAAGAATGTATGTGTGCAATTTACACACATAACTGTATTAACTACTTGGGAATGCTCAAAATTTGTTCCATGACACACAAGTTTTTCGATCAACCCTTTTTTGCGTTACATAATAAGTAAACTTTCGAATTGTTCAAAAATAGTTTTAAAAAAATTTTTTCTACAATTCTAACAAATATTGATCTGAATTTGGAATCTAAATATTATTTTCTACCTTTCGATGCATTTAATATACTAAACCGCTTTTGCTCAGAAGAAAGACTAAAGCAAACTAATATTGTGCGAATTTGGAACGTTTACTTGTCTAGAGATTGGAGGTTTATTTAAATATTTTTAATTTCCTAAAATATTTGTTTTAAAATGAATTGTTATAGGGTAAAAATGTTAATTTTGGTCATTTTTACACTTGAAAACTTTGAAGGCTTTGTACTCTTCACTGCTTCATTTGATCTTGCTTGAAAATATATCAAAATGTCACAGAAAAAATCAGAATCCACAAACTTGTCGTATTCTAGATATATCCATTTAAAAGAAAAATGTATTTTTTGGTCACAAAAAATGTTAAAATTGGTACTTTTTTTCCGAAGTGAGCATTAACAAATAATTTTTAAAAAGTTTTATGGATGATTTCATGCCTTTATCTTGCAGCTATGTCCAAATCCATTATGTGACGTAATACTTGGACCAAAATCTCCAAGTCATCATCAAAAAGTTTCAAATTTTTTAATACTTTTGATCATTACAAAATGACCAAAAAATACATTTGAAAATGGGTCATTTTGTTTCCAAGTTTTTGAAGCAATGCTTTATTTATTTAAGAAAGTTGGTATGAGCATCGAAAGAAGAATTCAAGAGCTTTCTTTCTGTATACCCATTATGTTATGAAAATTATCTGCTTTAGCACAAATGACAAAACCAAAAAAGTACCAAATTTTCGATTTTCTCACATTTTTTTGTTTTCAAGATTTCAAGTCACAGGATGGCTTAAAATTCAAAAGTTCAAAAACGTATCCTTATTTTTTGCTCCTCTTCAAATCTTGTGAACAAATGTGGTACTTAAAATGCTTAGTGTCCATTTTAGAAAATGACCAAAAAATACATTGACCAAAATTAACATTTTTTACCCTATTACATGAAATTTCAGCTTTCTATAAGTAAAAGTATTCAAAATAGACTTTTGACTTAATTTTACTAATGCAATGATTAGATTTTTAGAATAATTCTGTACGTTATCATAACTGTCGAAATACAATCGTAAATCTTCTAAAAAATATATATATATAGTGAATGCAGAATAAATCCATTCCATGAAAAATCTCAAGATATTAAAAAAGCATTAGAATTAATCCATTTTATTGATTGATAGAAAGAAATTGAAAATAAATGTGCATGATAAGGGAAACGAATAGAATATTTCTAATACTCTTTCCTTCACATGCAAAAAATCATGTATCGTTCATATAGCAAGAATTATAGGCACAGTGTATGTGAGCTTATGATTACGTTCATCAGCAAAAGCTAAGAGGGAAAAAAGGGGTTGAAGAAAAGTGAATCCATACAAAGAAACTCTCATATATGATTGACAGATTGGAAGGCTTTTCATATTTATTGCTTTTCTTTTTTCATCCATATCTTTCTCATTTTGAACAACCTCAACATCTAATTCTTGTGTTTGATAAAAAGATCAATGAAGAACTTTTTTCATTTTTCTTAGCATAATTTTTTTAAAAGAGTTTCAATAGTAGTCGTTCTCTTTGAATTAAAAAATTTTATTAGTAAGGCTTCATTTTTACTGTACAGTCGCTTCTCTTTGCATTAAAGTTTCCTTGCTTAGTGTCTTTCAATCTTATATTAACCTTCTAACTATTCTTCTTTTATTTCATTTTATTTCCATTTGACTTAATGTGACTCAGATAAAATTTCTTTCCAATGCTTATTGCATTAGACAAATTTTTCGTTTTATCTTTTGTGCAAAATAAACAATTTTTACTGGATACTCATATTTACGATATATTTAGTTTTAATACATATTTGTTTTCAGTGAAACATAACACATCTTTGCTTTTCTTCTCTTTCTGCATAGCCTTTTTTAAATTTGCTCAATATTCTTCAGTTTTATTCTTTTCTCGCACAGAAGACAGAGAGAAACATGAGCAATGTATATTTATTGCCAGAAACAAATTAGAATAAACAATTTTGCTGCTACTCAATATATTTGACCTCCACACAAATGAAAGAGACTCACCTTTTAGTAAATATCTTCCTTTCACCCTGGTTTTAAATTATTTTTCCTCCACGTTCTGTGAAAAAACTTTGCTGTTTTAAGAGGGTGTGAGTAATGACAACAATTATTTTCCTTCTCTTTTATACGCTTTTTGCTTTATATATTTTTGATTAAATTGATACACAACACAGGTACAAATTCGTTTTATTTTTTATATTTTGATAAAATAAGACAGGGGAATAAACATAAAAAAGAAATCCACAAAATACATAAACATCAAAGTATGGAAATTAGCTGACAAATAAACTTTCTCTTAATTTTTCACTATTTTTAGTGTTTTCTTTAATTTTTTTGTAAGGTTCAATATTTTTGTAAATTAATTTATTTAATTATGTGGCTTAATTGATCTGTATCATTGTCACAAACACAAAATTTTTAATCCTCTCGCTTTTCACTAAATTATACTCCACTTTGTTGCGTCGATTTTATAGAAACTTATGTATAACTTTTAAATTAAAATGAATGTCTACACAAAAATTTTATGTTTATTTCTTTTCCATATTTGTTTTTAAGCTTGAAAATCAATTTTAAAAAATGTTTCTTCAAATTTTTATATTTTTGGGACTTTTTTCTACTTTTCAAATAGAAAAAGAAAAAGGAATATGCAAAAAACTTTAATGTTTTTCTTTACTAATACACATACATATAAATTTCTTTCTTTTATTTTTTTACACCGAGAGCGGAAATTATTATTATTTTTTCTTCTTATTTTGTCATATTATTGTTTCAAAGACCAAAATCTTTAAAAAGCTGCTGCTTTACGATTTTCTCTGCATGTGTTGAACATTATTTTATCTAATTATTTTAGACTTTCTTAAGAAATGACTTTTATGTTTTGTTAAAAGTCATTTATGGCATAATTTTTGCCTAATTAACAAGTAATCAATAATGTTCTAAATACATGAAATCTTGTTCTGTCCTTTAATGTTTAATTTTCTATAGTTTCAACACTTTATTTTAAATTTATTGGCTTAATAGCTAGAAAAATTTCTTATATATGATCACTGTAGAACTGTAAAAATACGACTGACTATACAATCTCACTTTTTGTTAAATTTTTTATAAAAAAGAGAAATATTTATGAGAGAAACATAAAGTTGAGAGAGTTCTATTGACTATGTAAACCGAAAAAACACGAAGCGACGCGTGTCACATCGTCGTGGAGGAATACGAAGATTATTTTCATGTTGTTGACAAGTTTCTTACTTACAGCAGAGAAAAATTTTACACTACGAGTAAAAAACGTCTGAAAAGTGTAAAATTAGGATGGAGACATGAGAGAATTGTTTAAAAATGCTCATGTGAGAAAAACATCAATGAATATATTAAACGAATTGAATGAGATTAAATTTTAGGTTAATCTACTGGTTTCCACTTATGCTAATTTAGGCAAACTTTAGGCTAATTGATTAACAATTATCAAATTTCAAAACAATAATTTAATTTTCCTGTTATGAAAAAAAATCGAAGAAATCCGTAATATAAAAATAATATATCCGTTATGTATGTACATATTGTGTTTCTAGAAGGGAAAAAAATTAGATAAAAAATCAAACGACGAGAACAACACAAAACATACATTTTCTTACATCTACAAATGTACAGTTCATAAGCAAGTTTAGAAACAGTTGAGGGTTGAATTTCCTCTTTTTCTGGAAAAAATTCAATGTGACACTTGAGAAGAAACTGTGAAAAAATGTAATGTAATGTGATGTTCATTCTATAACATAAACATAATAAATGAAAATGTTAAGTTCCTTTTTATGTCATTGAACTCATCGAACCCAAAAGTGAAGTGTAATAAAGATAGAGAACGTTAGACAGAAAAACTGAAAGTAGAACTACATAATTTATAGGCGCAGTTTTCTGACTTTATATGTAAAAAAAATATAAAAACTGTATTAAAAAGGGATGATTAAACAAATCTTTTGTGAAAACATGAGTAATGATGTAAAATATTAGGAATATTTGAAGTACTTTTTTTTGAACGCTGGTGATGGTCGGTAACTTTAATTTTGCTTTTTATTTTAATATATACACCATGATAATTATTGATTATAATTTTGTAACCGATTTAGCCGTAGCTAATAACATCTTAGTTATGAATTTTATACAATAAATTTGACTTCATGCAATTTACATTGATAGTATTATTGATAATGCTTTTATTTTTGCTAATAAAAGTACCACGTTTTCTTACTCTCCACAATTTGTATGTATGTATGTGTATGTATTTATTTGATGACCATACCGGTCGCTTAAAATCTTTGCTTAGCCATAAATTATGTGCGCAAAACTTCACACCAAGTGGTATATGGCTAGAATAGTAATGAAAGCGCCTGAATCCGCCTAGAAATTTTTTTTTGGATTGGTGACTCAAAATTATCTTATTCTATTCCATCTTTTTGAAAATATTATAATTGAATGCAAACTTTAATTTTTTATTTCTTGAAGTGAATTTGCTACACTTTATTCAGTCGCGTTGACTGTCTCGAGTGTTTCTATCACCATAATCAAACAAAGCAAAAAAGTTTTTCTTCTCCTGGAGTGCTTTTTCCTTTATTTCTTGCCTTTTCTCACATTTTTTGCATTGTTAAGGTGTATATACTCGTTCATTCATTTCATTTTGAAATGTTTTACACATGAAGTGATTCTTCATTGTACACCCGTGTGTAATAGAGTTGATGCTCCCTCACATATTATAACATTCACTTATCATATTTGAATTGGCAAAAAGAATCGCGAGGGAACCAATTATACTTTTTTACTACATTCCATATATCTTTATGCTCTCTTGCAAAATTTTAATATAAAAGTTCTTATGGAGTATACACATGATTCAATGATCTCTAAAGAATTTCATCTTTTATCGAAAAAATTTTAGAATAATAATTGAATGTTGAATATATTTCTGATTATTAAAAGTAACTCATTTTAATTACGCATCGTTTAAATCCAACATACTGTTTTATCTGGTGGACTGGTGGAGAGAATTTTTAATGATCGAGTTACTACAATGACTCATTTTGGCAATAAAATAATTTTTAAGGGTATTGTGAACTACATATCTAATACTTGTTGCTCATATAAATAGTTTCAGCGCCTTACTTTATAAAACTATTTTTCGCGGATTCAGATCAATTCAGAACAATGCGCCTTTGAATCATGTACTCACTTGCAGACTTCGTTATTGCTTTAGAAATAACTGGATGCGAACCAACTAAAATTATTCTCAATGCTTGGAAAATAAAAGTCTTTGTATAAATGTATAAAGTGTAATGCATACACATTGCAGGCATTTATTGATTTTTCTTTTGTACAGCACATTTTTTTATTTCTATAGTGTATATATGCACATCACAATCATGTGCATATTTGTGAATTACATGTACCATTAAAAAGTCGTTGTTCTGCGTAACGTAATAAGTGAATGATAGATTTCATTTATGAAATTCCTTTACGTACATCTTGAATATTTTTAGACTAAGACCTTAATCAGCTTGAAATCTAATATAATATAACTTAAAAATTTAATAATTTTAATGAATGATATTGACAACTCTTGAAATTGAAAAAAAATTTGTGCTTATATTACGCATTTCAAAGATATATAATATTATTCAAATAGAAAATTTTCTTATAGTTTAAATATATTGACAAGGATTGTTTTAATTCATATTTGCACAACTCGTTTATCCAAACAACGAAAAATATTAAATCCCATCATGCGTTTAACAAGTGATTTCGCGGTCTGTGAAGCATGATGGTGTTTACCTTTCTTTCTGATTTCCTCTTCTTATATTAAAACACAATTTCTGCTTCTCCATTTGAAGCTTGCAAGACCATTTAAAAAAATCAATTGTTTTCAATTTGTCTCTTATTGTTACGTATATACAATTTTCCAGTTTGTTTCAATTGTGTGTGCAATTAATTGAATGTCATGCTCTTTGATTGCTTTTGTCCAATCTCTTATTTGACAGTCAAACATTTGTTTCTTTTCAATCTTTATTTTCACAAGTGAAATTGATGATGACTAATTTAATTATTTTGTATTGATCTTGTAAATTTAAGCATATATGCTTAATGAAATGAAACCATTGAATAATTCATGCTTAACGGTTTCTTGAAATTCAAATTTTCTAAAGGTCATTAAATATATTTGAAATTGTCCCTCCAAAAGTTGTTTGAATTGTACTGAACAAAAAATAATCATAAATTATTTTATTTAACGATAGTTTTTAGATTTCTAACTGTCTGGAATGCAAGAAATCAGAACACTCTACGATGTTTGGTGAAAAGTTTTTAGTGTAACCCAGCTGAACGAACAGACAAAATGTGTTATTATGCTACCTTCTCAAAAAAAAAAGTTTTCAAAAATGCGCTAAAGAGCGAAATTTTCTTGAACATATAAAATTTGCAAACTAAAGACAAACCTATTAGTAAGTAGAACAAATCTAAATCAGAACAGGTTTTGATTGATATATGTTATAGATCTCGTTCTGAAACAAAGAATTCTACCGTAATTATTTGTAATAATCGTAGTGATGTAGTAAAACAAGAACTATTAACTGTAAATTAATTATTATGTCGTTGAGGTGATTGAAATGTTTTTGAGTTACAACAAATTTTAAAATGATTAATTATGAAGTTTCTACTTTTATACGATTTCAAAAACTGGGAATATTCTCAGAAATGTTTTGGAAATTGTGCATACAGAAATGAAAACATTAATGAATATATTTTTAACCTCTTTTGGAATATTCTTGGATATTAATTGATCGATATTTTATTACTCAAGTTATAATAAAACTTTAAATGTATAATGTCGTGTGAACACTAGTTCGGAAAATTGTGTAATTTCCAGCATTGAAATCTGGTCACTCAATACAATTTAACGCACTTTCATATTTTCTAAGGAATATTTTGACCATTTTCACTCAAGCTAGAAATTTGAAATTTGGCTTATCGGTGTATTTTAGATGAATATGTATTGTAGTAAAAACATTTTTGGAAGTTTATTTTTTTTTCTAGTTTGAAACACTTTTTCTGAAGTAGTTACAATGAATGTTTTAAAAAACATTAACTGAACATGTATTTGTATCAGAGTTTAGTTTCTAAAATAAAATTTCCTACTTCTCAGTGACTTAACTCTTTTTGGAAATGAAGATTCCTTCATAAGCTAATGCATAATCACTTTGGTTGTGTTTAAAATAAAATTTGCATTTCTAATTAAAACTCAGGCATAACTAAACATAGTCCAGATTGAGTTAAAATAGTATTTTTCTTCAATTTTGCTATTTTTTTAATTTTTTTCTCTCGTATTATCTTTAATTGAGTCTAAAACTGCTATGATACTGAAAAAAGTTTATTTTGACACTGAATTATGATAATACACGTTTTATAATTAGGATTTTTAGGTTGAAAAATGCCAAGACACAAAAACAGAGAGAACAAATGGAAAATTAATTAAAAATAAAGCTTCATTTATGTTTTGCAAAAGTTTTACTCATTTATAAGCTTTTATTGCTGTGAACAGTGTTGGATTCTGTTAATTGATCTGGCTAAGTTTAAATTCAAGTTTCAAATCACATGTTTTCAATCCGATTTTGAATTTTCTTTGCAATCCTTGTGCAATATTTTTTTTCTAATTGTTCTTTCTCTTGTTGAAAGAGCATGAAAATATCTCAAAGCTATTGAGCGTGAAAAAATCTTCTACTGAAAAAGCTATGTAAGGAGCAATTTAATAACATTATGTGTAAAAATTTATTATCCATTTTTTATAACCTTTCATGACAATAACATTACTTCCTACACGTTACATCACTTCTCAGAAAGTAGAAAAGGTAAAATATGAATGTATACAAAAATTAAAGCTCTATAGAGTAATTCCACGAGAGAATTTTTTTTCTCGATTTAATTTTTCTTAATTTTCTCCTTATTTAACCAACAAAGTTTGGATTTCTTATTCAAACCTGATATAAAAGCACAAATTCTATCCATTTTGAACTATACTCGATCGGAAAAATGCTTAGTTGTTACGTTATTTAAGCTTCTTAATGTTAATCTGTGGAAAAAAATATTTTTGATTTTGAGAAAAATCGCAAAATAACACACTTTAATTCAGGAAAAGCTAATTATTTCCATAGATTTTCTTGATTCCTAGTGTTTTCAAAATATTTCATACGCCTAAATTGTTTAATTAAAGAGAAAATCACAAAAAAATATGTTAATCGGTGGAAATCAACTGATTTTGTTCATAACAAATTTCATTTTTTTTTACAAAATTTAGCTAATTTAATGATGATTAAGTGTTGATAACACATTGAATGATGAATAATAAGACCTATTGCGTTGAGAAAAGTATTTAAACATGCATATTAAAGCAGAAAAAGATAAAAAAAATTTACTAAAATTTTTCAGTTCCGTTTACTCATGGAATTGTCCTATAGAAGAATTGAATTTCTAATATAAGAAAGAGAATGTATGATTCATAATGAAAATGGCGTAAAAGCAGTTACAACATTTTAGATTTAATATCTCTTTAATTTCTTAATATTACATCCACATGTTTTATATCGTTGAAAAGGTCCTGGTTTGAAATTTCAAATAAAGTTAGTTAAATTAATTTTGAACCGGTTCAAACTATATGAGAAAATTAAAAAATGTAAATTGGAATAAGGAATAAGGCAAAAAAACTGCAAAAGGTTTGAAGTCGATATATATTGTCATTTCCAAATGAGAGCAACTTTAGTCGAAAACTTGTGGTCCATTAAAAGTGATGTTCCACTCAAACTGCAAACATATAGGCTATCAGTCAAAAAAAGAATTATTGAAATTGGTTCAAAACTGGTAAAGTTACTCCAATTTACACTTTTTAATTTCCTCATATATTGGGGCGTTCTAAAAAAAATGAGCCGGTTTGAAAGGTTTCTTAAAATCTTAATAACTTTTTACCAGAATAAACTACGAATGTAAATCAAAAACCATTTGGAGCAAATTACGTGTAGATAATTCTGGAAAAGTTTCATTTTCCCAGGCTTATTGGAAGTTACTTTTATAAGCCGCGGAAAAATTGAAAAAATTCAAATTTTTGCATCAAATTTTGAGTTCAAGTTTTCCAAAGATTTTTCCATTACACTAATTAAACTAAACTACTTTTGCAATATGGAATTTTGTCTAGTTTATTAATACACAAACAGATTTTTAATTCATTGCGGTATGTAAACAAAATTAAACTTTTTGTAAAATGGTCAAAAATTTCAAGATTTTTGAAAAGTTGTAATATCTTTTCTTTAAAATAAGCACTATAGAGATTGAATTAAATAAAGTAAAAATATTACCAATTTTTTCATAAAAATTTTACTTTAACTAATTCAATCTTTATAGTGCGTGTTTTGTAGCTCAAGAACAACTAACTAAGAAAGCATAATTAGTTTTCTATTAACTTGTTTCGTTGAAAAGATATTATAACTTTTCAAAAATCTTGAAATTTTTGACCATGTTACAAAAAGTTTAATTTTGTTTACATACCGCAATGAATTAAAAATCTGTTTGTGTATTAATAAACTAGACAAAATTCCATATTGCAAAAGTAGTTTAGTTTAATTAGTGTAATGGAAAAATCTTTGGAAAACTTAAACTCAAAATTTGATGCAAAAATTTGAATTTTTTCAATTTTTCCGCGGCTTATAAAAGTAACTTCCAATAAGCCTGGGAAAATGAAACTTTTCCAGAATTATCTACACGTAATTTGCTCCAAATAGTTTTTGATTTACATTCGTAGTTTATTCTGGTAAAAAGTTATTAAGATTTTAAGAAACCTTTCAAACCGGCTCATTTTTTTAGAACGCCCCAATAGTTTGAACCGATAGATTTTTTTTTTTTTAAATAATAATATTTTATTTCTGTATATTAAGTATGTACCGATAGAACTTTGTTTGAAATTTCAAACCAGGACCTTTTCAACGATATAAAACATGTGGATGTAATATTATGGAATTAAAGAGATATTAAACCTAAAATGTTGTAACTGCTTTTACGCCATTTTCATTATGAATCATACATATATGTAAGAGAATGTTAATTGAAAGCATAAATTTATCTTAACAGAAAAAAGTTAAAACCTTAAAGCTTAAAAATAACCAAGATTTTAATTTATCAGCATATACTTTGTAAATAATGATTTTATTTATTCAAAAAATAACTATTAAGGAATGAATAAAAATTTTCAAAAACAAAAATAAGAACAATCTACACTGACACCTTAGCTAAAATATTACATAGTGGAAGCTGATCAATTATTTTCAAAAGTTAGAATAGTACTTTACTTAATGAATGCTATGTAAATAAAAACTTATAAAAGCTTATGAAAAGCAAACAAAGAAATTTATGAATATGAAAAAATGTAGAATTTCCTTCCTGATGGACATGAATTTAATAAAGCTTATACACACTTCTGTAAGCATAATTTTTGCAAATATAGAATATAAAATGTTTCTTCACAAAGAATGTATTCAAAAAGAACGCTAACAATATTTTTGCATAATTCTACAACAATGTACTTCTTTTCATGCATAATAAAACTATTTGAATATGATTTTCATAAGCGCTTTATGGGAAATAGCTGAAGAATTATGTTGTTCACCGTTCATATAAATATTTTTTCCTCATAAGTTGTATTTATGAAAATGTTTATAACTTGAAATTGCATTTATTATATTTCTTGTTGATGCATTTTATTGAGTTAAAAAAAAGTGAGCAGAAAATGAGTTAAAGAAAGTAATATAGCTCTTAATAGAAGATATATTAGATTATTCACAATACGTAGCAATCTTATCATGCAATTATATCCTTCCTCTACGATCTCTTCTTTTACAGATTACCACTTTACACCCAAGTGGTAGCAGCAACAGAAATCTCAACATAATTTTCAATTACTGGCGATATTACACGTGACATTTATTAAACGAAAATATAAAAATTAATATTTTACGTAGCAAAAAATAAATGAATACACAAAAAGGAAGAATGTCAGTATTGGCAAAAATTGTAATTTTACTCACACCTAATCTAGTGTGGACTAGGTAAAAAGTATTTTTAGCGCATTTTTGAAACTTGTTTCGAAAAGGTAGCTTAATAATACGATTTGTTCGCTCGTTCGTTCGGAGCACATGAAAAACTTTTTATCTAGACATCGTAGAGAGCTCTAGTTTTTTGCATTAGCTCCGTGCCATCGAGTTATTGGCCCCCCGGGCAGTTAAAAATCTCAAAACCATCGCCAAATACTATAATTAATCAATTTTTGATTTCAATACAATAGAGCCAACTTCAAGTGGGATAATTTCAAATATATTTCGACCGTTAGAAAATTTGAATTTTAAAAAACCGTTAAATGACAAACCATTTTAATATATGAAAATTCACCGCAAAATTGTTAATTATACTATAATTAATGATTTTCAAGTGCATTTACGGGGTAAATTTTCAAATATATTTTGACCGTTACAAAATTTGAATTTCAAAAAACCGTTATCGAACCGTCGAATTTATTTAAGTCACAAAATATTCATGATTGACTTATTTAATATGCAGTACTTTGCTAATCAAATACTGATCGCTAACACAAAAATGCGCTGAAGTCCCTCGATCTATAACACGAGGACTTTCTTTAAATTTTTCATACTTTTTTGCAACTTCATTATAAAATATAACTATAAACATGATTAGATTTAGTGAGTCAAAAGTGACTTTCAATAAGAAAATTTAAAGTGTCCCAGCTTTTCACCAAAAAAATCTGCCACCCTATTTAAATGAAACAAAAAATAATTATATCAAATGGGCGATTCTCCAGATGAATGGAGTTTATGAAAAGCGAATTGCAATTCTTCTTCTACTTGCTAATTCAAATTTTAGAAAACCGTTAAAAAATTCTGAACAAAAAGAATGAATTTGTTTTGTTTTCAAACATTTGATTAATTAATTATTAAAGAAAACTAGATCTTATTAATAAAATCTTAAGCTTCAGATGGTTAAGTGGATAATAAAACGTTTAAAGGATTTTTAAAGCACTTAATAAATAACGGTTTTTTAAAATTTGAATTTTTCGTCTGGCAGATATTCCCCTACAAAGCGTTTGCGTTTCTCGGATACATTGATTTTTGTTCAAAGAATCGATTTTTCTCTTAGTTAAAAAATTCTATCATTCAGTATGTATTAACTGTAATAAAAATATGTTTTTGATAGCAAATTTTCGACTCTTTGTAATTAAATTCCATTTTTGGTATCCGAGAAACGCATCAAAAAATCTAACGATTTAAGCTAATTAATGACTTTTAAATGATCTAAGGAGATAGAATTTGACAAAATACATATGTTTTATTAAAAAACTAACATGTTTTAATGGGAAAATTTAAAGAAAAATAAATTTGAAAGTGATTTTTGGTTGATTTCCCCTCTGGAGAATCGCCCAAATGTTAAATAGAATTTTTTTGGTGTTAAGTTTTTTGTTTTGAAACGCACTTTTTGCTGTCGTAAATTTTGAATTTTCCACGGTTGAGTAGAGATTGTCGATTTTCTTCGATATATTACGGAAGTATTGAAGGAAACTCTCGATTGAAAATTTCCTTAAAATTTTATCTGAAGGTGAAGGACCGTTTTTAAACTTTTTTACCATTAATTTGACGGGAAATGCACTTTTGTCGGTTACGAGTGACCAAATTTATACTTGATTTATATTGGTTTGGATTTTCAATCATAAAAATAAAAGCAGTGTCATAAAAATTAGAAGAGAAGATGAAAATTAGAATGAAAAATGAGAATATATTTGAATATATGTTTATTTTGTTACTTTAAAATTAAATATGATAATTCTACATTTGATTCCAAAAATAAATCAGAAAGTCAATAGAATGACGGATAAAGATGAGCATAAACTATTTTATAACCAACTATTATGTAAATCGAATACACTGTTCTAAAGAGTACAATTTGAAAAGTCAAGAGAGAAATGCGAGTTTCTTATAAGTTATTAATTTTGTCGTATTTAACCTCAGTCGCTGATAAACAGTTTGAGATTCAGTGCTAAAAATCTTCGAAAACGTCAACAAAATACTAATAAAAATATTAAATTAAATTAAAAAATGATAAAAAAATTAATACTCAAAATCGTATTATTGTGTCTCGTCACTGCAGGTACATGTACTTCAATAATTTTATGATTGATTGTTATTATTTTTGAATAAATAGATATTTTATTAAAAAAATTATATTTAAATGTATAAAATTTTAAACACAACTCAAAAATGTTGAACTTTAATAACCTTGAAACCTGTTTTAAAATAAAGACATCAAAACAAAAATAACATTGGAGCTTAATACACATCTGAAAAGTGTCAATTTACCATCTAAATTAAATTTTTTGAAACAACATTACCTTTCGCGTTATTTTAACTTAAAAAGCAATAAAATTTATAGAAGAATCGTAACATTATACAGATAACTAAATTTAAAAGCATTGTTGCTAAAACTATAAAACTTGTTCTTATGATCAGTTCTTGGAAGTAGTGTAGAATTTTGTTTCGAAAGTCTAGAAAAAATATATTATGAAAAACAAACACTTGCTTATAATACTGAATGTTCTTACATTTATTACGAGTAAGGCAATATATTTGTTTGTAAATCAATGATAACTTTTTCGATGACCCCATTGAAGTTTAATATTGTCTAAAGACTTTTTGCTACACATACCATCATAAAGTCTTTTGAGAGAAGAAATGGGCTTTATATTGCTACTTTATTGTAAGATTCAAAACTCTTTATGTTCATTATTTAAAAACCCAAATCAATTAT
Source organism: Chironomus tentans (assembly GCA_963573255.1). Lineage (NCBI taxonomy): Eukaryota > Metazoa > Arthropoda > Insecta > Diptera > Chironomidae > Chironomus > Chironomus tentans. Next base: position 55,525,425 of record OY754303.1, on the reverse strand, counting down.
TGTTTTAGTACCGAATTATGGACGACAAAACACCGGTTTCTTTCCTTTTGAACAACGAGGAAATGGAATAAACCCTCAATTAGAATATGTGAATGGAAATTATGGCGGTGGCCAATATCCCATAGATTTTACCCCTTATCAAGAGAAAGCTGGAGGAATTTTACAGCAAGGTCCACAATTTGTAAAGCTAGTAGCAAATAATGCCTTTGGGCAAGTATTCCGTTCTGAGCAGATTCCTACTGTGCAACCAGTTTCACCAACTATAAAGCCTACAGCTAGACCTAAAATTTCGATTCATATTGTTGATGAGAAGTCTATTTTCAGACAAAAACGTAACACTGAAGTTATGATTCAAAAAACAGAAGAAAAACTAGAGCCTGAATCTGAAAAAGAAAGAGTTGAACTAGACAATAGATTTTTAGGTGGAATAGGCAAAAAAATTATAGGACAGGGGGTAAATGCTTTAAAACAAGGTGTTGATGTAGCTGGAAGAATTATACAAGGAGGTTTTCACTTTCCAACAAACGAGCCTGAATATGTTCCAGCACACTTGAGACCTCCTCCTAATAGACCTCAAAGACCTATTAACAAACCAACAGTACCCTCTGCATCAAATAATCAATTTGGTGGTAGTGCTTCAAATGCACAAGGACAAGCACAGAATGTAGCTGGGGGTTTTAACCAGAATGCTGGTTCTAACACTCATTCATCTAATGCTCAAAATGAGCTGGGTTCATTTCAAAATACTGGTGGATCGAGCATATCAGCTAATTTAGCTAACGATGGGTCATCCGGTCAGTTGGGAGCAGCAAATACTCAACAATCAAGTCAGCATACTGCTGGTGGTTATAAAGAACAAAATGCTGCTCAAAGTCAGTCAGCAAATTTTGATAATCAAGGAAATTTACAGTTATCAAATGCAGGCACCAACGTAAATGTTATTAAAGAAAAAGATCGTGAACGTGTTGAGACTCTTGGAAGCTCATCTTCACACAATAAAAATCAGTTTGGAACATCAAATAGTGCAGCAAATACGAACACTGTTCAATTCAATGAAGGTGGAGTAATGGGTTCACAGTCAACAAGTCAAGGTCAATCAACTAATATCGGTGCAGGTGGAAGTTCTTCAGGGTCACAAACAAATGCTGGTACTCAACAATTTACGGGTCCTGGAGGATTGCAAGGAACATCCTCGTCTTCAATGTCGAGTAGTTTTAACCAAGGAGGTTTGGGCAGTTCGGGTAGTAGTAGTGGATCTTCTACTAATTCTGGTACTTTTGGCGGTCAAAGTTTTACTGGTTCTGGAGCATCAGCGTCATCAGGGGCGTCAACAAACACTGGATCTTTTGGACATCCACACGGTTTTCAATTTAGTGTTGCAGAAAGTAAAAGCTATAGTGCATCTGGCTCAATACCTCATGGTGCTGACATTAGTAATATTCCATTCAATTTGGGATTTCCATTGGGATAATGGGAATATTTTTTCATCTCAATTCTTCTCATATCTATCTATAAAACTATCTTAATTCTACTACGATACACACAGATTGCAATAATGGAATTACACACCTTGTTTACCAAGAAACGACAAAGTAAAAATTAGCAATTTTTGATGCTTTATTTTAATTTTTGTTTCATTGTACGTATAAAAATAAACTATGCATTAGTTAAAATATTTAGTAGCATTAATTAATTTATTAAATATTCTTTTACATTTTTTATTTCATACACTTTTTAATAAACCATTACACTTCTCTTGGTAAAGCTATATTTTAAAAGAGAAAGGTTTTTTAAATTAGCATAGCTCCTTTTAAAAAAGATGTGATCACTAAAATTTTGTTTATCGAACAAGATGTTAAAAGTATTATGCATTCAATAATTTTTGCAAAGAAAATATGAAAAGAAAGGAAATATAAAGATATGTGCCAAGGTATATCTGAGACTAATTTATTATATGCATCAACTTATTTTGGAGGCTCAAACAAATATGAAGGAGTACTTAAAGGAGGTAAATAACCTATAATTCTAGTTATGGTTATCACATCGTGCTCAGTTATTGGGTTAATATATTCATTATTTATATTTTCATTTGACGATATATCCTCGTTTGTGCTCTTGTCATCTTCAACTTGTACAGAAGACTCATTAGATGTACTATTTTGTTCTTCGGATGAAAAAGGCTCCAAACTACTCATAGAATCTAAATCGTCTGTAACTTCGTTACTAAAATCAAAACTTGACTCGGTAGTTGCGGAAATCATAGACAAAGACTTGAATGGATTTAAAAAACCCAATTTTCTTCCAAGTTTTTGTAATACAAATGAAATGAATCCCGAAAAATCGAAACTATTTCGACCTACATCTTCGGAATTTATTTTAAATGATATTTCATAAGATTTTTTTGGATACACAAAAGTTACTGAAAATAAGAAATATTAGCGTATGAGAAGCTTTTAAGTTGTAAAATATTATATCATATGAAGATATATTGTGCTTCTTCCTTACACATTATACAACAATTGATTCCTACATTAAAGAAGGCTTTACAGTGGCAAATTTAATGCATTTAATTTTTAATTTTATACTAAGCAAAAATTTAAATATTTTAAAATAAAAAACGAGAAACACAATTTTTGGATTTGAAAATAAAAATAGTTCATCCAACACTTGACTTCACTTGATACTCACATATATTTCCATCGTCGGAAAATTTTGTCTTAATTGCAACATTAAATGGATTTATGAGTGCTGAAATACAAATTAAGGTTTTTTTAAAAAATAAATGATAAGTTTAAATACAAGACATAACTTACGCTTAGCGTTAGACTCATGATACACTGAGATAAAAAATAATGTAATTATGCTAAAAGAAAAAATAGAAAATATTGAGTGCATTATCAAAATTTCTAGTATTGACTCTATGACTGCTTGATACAAAATAAAGCAATACCTTTCAAAATCATCTTATATCAAATGATCAATTTTTTTAATATACGTAAATGATTGCATAACTAGTCAGAGAAAACTAAAAAACAAAGACACACATCTACATCTTTATTCGTATTTTTATATAAATTAGTGTCCAAATCGATGTATTATAGCACATTGATGTGCATAATAAATTGGATTTGCTCCAACGAAACAAAAAGTTTTATAAGGACCACTAAATTGATAACGCTTCAAATATCAATCCAATATACTCTAATATATAATAGTGGTGAAAAGCTTCAATATTTAAAAATGTGGTGAATATAATTTTTTTTATTAAAAAAAATTGTAATTTATACTACGCCATGACTGAAGTTTATTTTTGTTTTATCAGGTGTGTGATAATTTTGAGCTAAAATTGCTCTAGAACTGTATTAAGGTGATAAGATTACGAACATAACCGTTTCCTTTTTTGTGGAATTTATTTATTTTTTTTTTCATTTAAAATTTTATGATAATTGTTTTATAAGGAGCCACATACCAAATACTACCAGGAGTACCCTAAAACTTCTAATACTAGTGTCAAACATAGGACCTATGTCATGGATTGAAATAGATTCGAATTTTGACGCTTTTGTATCTTAAATAAATTTCAACATTTAACTTTTCACTACTAAAACTAAGCTTATACATTTATTTTATTTAATCACTTAACAAACTCGAATAGAAATATGCTGATTCATTAGATGCGTTTTAATCATTTCTCCAAAATTTGAGTTGTAACAAAGAGGATAATACATTCCAATTTTCTATCCATTACAAAGAACCATTCTTAGATTTTATAATCTAATATTTTTATATCAGTAGTTGAGGTATTGGAAAAATTGAAAGATGGGAAAACCTTTTCAAGCTCATCAAAAGAAATTGAAAAAGATTCCCTAAATCCAACTTTTTCGGCAGCCTTTTGCGATCCAACAGCTGTAAACACTGATGATACAACTTTTAAATTAAGAGCTTTAGCAACTTCAATTCTTGCCTTCATAAATTCACCTGCTATTCCTCTCTGCCTGTAATCTCGATTTATAACAAGTCCATAGTCAGTTAAAAATTTATCTACACTATATTTCTCAAAAACATTATGCTGCATGGTAATGTAATCCAAAATACTAGTAACATCTTTGAACTCTATAGTTTGTTGCTAAAAAAAATGTTCTATTAAATCATATTAAATAAAAAGGAAATTAAAATACACACTTACATTATCGATTTCTTCATCATCCGAGTCATCATCTTTTGAAATAACTCCAAGTACGTTTACTCCAACAAGATCTGTTCCTTCACAAGTAAAGCAAGCGATGGAAAACCTATTTTTAAGTTTTCTACGCCAGTCCTTATAAGCTTCTCCTACTGCATCGGAATTTTTTGTAACACCGCGAGACTCATGAAGTAGTTCATCTCTTAGATGTTCCTTTACTAATAAATCTAATGCAACATCAAAATATTCTTCCGGTAGGTCTTGAATTAAATAATCGGTTAACTTATCACCAGTTTTGTTTTTTGTTCGAAAATTGCCATATACTTGTGGGTACTTTAAACTCTGTGGACGGAGAAATTTCGGCATTTATAATCTTTTATAAATTAAAACTGAACTTCTCGAAACCACCTAGAAAATATAACTGATAAGATTTTCATGATTTATCGGCTACTTATAATGTACACATTTCTTATGTTGTCTTGTATAGATAAGCTAAAATATGGTATAAATATGAAAGAAGAAAAAAAACCGATAAGAAGGATTAAAGATTTAAAGTTGATTAGATAAAATTAAAAATTTTTAATTTTAATCTTGTTCGAGCTCTAATAATTCTATATCATCTGCAAAGAGTGCAATGTTGTTAGTTGTTTCCCTTGCAATATCATGTGCGTATGAACCATAAATGCATAACATTTAAAAATAAATCCACAGTAAAGTATAACTTTAATAAAAAGTTTGAAGTTAAATCTAAAATTTTAATATTTTGTTTAATAATGCACTTTTTTTGGCTGGACGGCTGCAACGAAAAACTTTTTAACCAGACATTGTAGAGAGCTCTAGTTTTTTGCATTAGCTCCGTGGCATCGAGTTATTGGTTCCCCGGACATTTAAAAATCTCAAAACTAAAGCTAAATACTTTAATTAATGATTTTTTGTTTCTATGAACAGAAATTCCGTACATAATATGCACACATAAACTAGGCCTTCCTGATTTCCCGGTTTCGATAATTTTCGAGACCCGAAACCAAAATTAAAATTTAAATATCTTGGTTGTCATTTAATTTTTTTTTACAAATTTTTAATTAAAACGATTACTAATTACTTAAGCAATGATTTTAAACTATAATTTCGTAAAAGTATCCAGGTACATCAATGATATTTAAATTTAAATTTAATCTCGAGTCTCGAAAATCTGTCGAGACCGAGACTTCGGGAAAGCATAACATAAACACGCATAGTCCGTGAGTATTATGTTCGTAAAATAAATTTGAAAAATTCTAGCCGTTATTTTATATTAATATTCTAATTTTTCGTCGTCCAATAAAATGAGCTGAAATTTTGTATGAAGGTTTCTTAGTTGTGTCTAAATATGGTACATCTTGGAATTCAAAGGGTACACCACTACGCAAAACTTTTTTTGTTTAAAACTTTGCTATGATGTCAATATATTTATGAAACCTGATCTGTTTCATTACTTGTCTTGGTCAAGGCTTCCCAGCTTTTAATCTTTAATGCCATAGAGATTAAGTAATCTTTAATCCCATAGAGATTAAGTAATCTTTAATCCCATAGAGAGTAATTAATCTTTAATCTTCATACAAATATTTTTAATCTTTAATCTCAAAACCACGTGTTACGATATGATAGAAAACAAAGCGGTGGTTAATAAAATTAATGTTTTCTTAATTATTTTAGGTTAGTTTTGATGAAAATTGTTGACAAATCATAAATAATTGATTTTTAAGTATAGAAATCGATAAATAAGCTGAAATTAAGGGAAAAGTTGGATGTTTTTCATGTATTTTACAGTATTTTTGTAGAATTTCAAACCCAAATCTTTCAAATCATAATTTTTTTAAAAATGTATTAATAATTATTTTTAAAAATTTACTAAAAACTTCATATCATGTCATTTTTAATGACAAGTCAACTCATTTTATTGCAAATTTTGTTAAATTCTAGTCATAAATTCAGTAAAAATTTGAAAAACTATTAATTTTACCTCATTTTACCATGTTTTTTAGTGCATGAATTGCAAAAAAGATCTATTCTAGTTATATTTTGAACCCCAAAATATTATGAAGAACCCTAAAAGTTGCAAAATTTTAACAAATATCAAATTGTTTGTTAACCACCTCACAAATGTCCTCCTTTTACCTTTAATCAATGTTTAGTTACTTTATATTTTGTATTGTTTACCTTAAAATTGCGCAAATATTCTTTTATATAAAATTCTTACAATATTTATTAGTTGTGTTGAATTTATGACTAGAATTTAACAAAATTTGCAATAAAATGAGTTGACTTGTCATTAAAAATGACATGATATGAAGTTTTTAGTAAATTTTTAAAAATAATTATTAATACATTCTAAAAAAATTATGATTTGGAAGATTTGTGTTTGAAATTCTACGAAAATACTGTAAAATACATGAAAAACATCCAACTTTTCCCTTAATTTCAGCTTATTTATCGATTTCTATACTTAAAAATCAATTATTTATAATTTGTCAACAATTTTCATCAAAACTAACCTAAAATAATTAAGAAAACATTAATTTTATTAACCACCGCTTTGTTTTCTATCATATCGTAACACGTGGTTTTGAGATTAAAGATTAAAAATATTTGTATGAAGATTAAAGATTAAAGATTACTTAATCTCTATGGGATTAAAGATTAAGGAAATCTCTATGGGATTAAAGATTAAAAAGATTAAAGATTAAAAGCTGGGAAGCCTTGGTCTTGGTTGACTTATTTAATACGCAGTACTTTGCTAATCAAATACTGATCGGTAACACAATAATGTGCTGAAGTCCCTCGATCTATAACACGAGGACTTTCGTAAATTTTTATTATGTTTTGTCGAAGTACTTTGGTTCTACGGAATTTTTTTTATCTTTTATTTTTCAAATACTTTTTGACCGTTATTTTTCAAATATTTTTTCAAAAAAGAAATTACTGTTATTCTTTTTGAAAAATTGTGTTTATTATTTAAATATTTGCCACAGGTTTTTGTGCGTTAGTTTTCATTTTCGTTACTTTTTTAATGCGTTAGTATTTTATGTGTTTGGTTTTCTGTACGCAGAAATTTAAGAAAATGCACTTCCGTCCGCAGCCCGTGGACGCGTTACTAGTTTCAAATATAGATAGGAATCACTTATAGAAAAATGTGCAAAAACCCAAACAAATTAATCAACGTCAGATCCATCTTGATTTATTTGAACTGAAAATGATTCCATTCATATCATCATCAATTTCAGTATTATTTAGTAATCGAATCTTAATTATTAACAGTCTCGTTATCTATACCAAAATTAATTATAAACATTAAAGTTAATTACCTTTCCCTATATTGTGGATGAACAACCAGTTCAGTTCCTGATAAATAGTAATCAACCATATGTCGATCAAATAAATCTGCTTCATATTATATGTAATCAATTGCTTAAATTATGTCAAAACATGTCTTTGATTGTTGCTATAATAAAAATTGTGCAATAATATACATAGTTGTTACTGCAAAATTCTGTAACAATATTATTTATATACTGTAACCTTAAAGAATATTTACGGCTACAAAATTCTTTAATTTTGGATTATTTAGCATAATTCGATACATATATCTATTGTAGTAATCTTCAGTAACCGTAATATCATTTTTTGCATTTTGAGAGACCAGTTTTGGTTCGTAATGTATAAAGTGCGCTATAATAAAATAGCTGGGTTTATCATATCGATTTTCTTTAGTATCAATTAACCTATTAGTTATTCCCTATCAATAATACGATACTATTTTTTCTAAAAAAGTTTTTTTTTAAAAAAAAACTGTCTACATTAACTTTTATATAAAAATTTAATATATACACATAAAAACATTTGTGATAAACGGACGCAATAACTGTTTATCAAAAAAGAATTATATTCGTGTGAAATAACTGAAAAAATATTAATTAAAGAAGTTTGATAAAAAGAAACAAATTTCACAAATATATAATATATTTCATGTAGAAAAAATTTAAGGGACACTTGAAATCGTTCCAGACATAATAGTAAATCGGAGAGCAAAAATTGAGAATCACGGCTTCAGAGACTTAAATAATATCACTTCAGACATCAATCAAACATAGTATTTTATATTCATTAAAATAATTGTTAAATGTCAAGTAAGCACTGAGACAGCTCTTGAACAATAATGACAATCTAATTATTCTGATACATTCTTCAACAGCCTTTGTTAAAATTTTCCTCATACTAATATTAAATGTACTTGATTCACTTGTTAAGGAAAAAATTTATTTTTTTAAATTTTATTTGAAATCGTTAGGCATGAATTTTTGCAGAATAGCAATTTAAATACATTCAGCAATGTTATATGCGTGCTCAAGTGTTTTTTAAGAAAAAACATGTAATCATAAAAATCCACTGTTTTTTAAACAATGAATTTTAGGAGTGTGTTAAAAATCATATGAACGTAGATTTTTAACGTATTTTTGAAACTTATTTCGAAAAGGTAGCTTAATAATGCACTTTGTTCGGCTGGCTGTTCGATCGGCTGTTTCAGATCTTTTTAACTAGACATCGTAGAGAGCTCTGGTTTTTTGCATTAGCTCCGTGCCATCAAAATATGTGGGCCATTTAAAAATCTCAAAACAATCGCTAAATAGTATACTTTTATTTTAATTAAAATGAATTTTTGATTCCAGTAATATATGTTAGCCGTTATAAAATTCAATTTCAGAAAACCGTTAAATGATAACTTCTTTTAATTATAAACTTACGTAATATGTTTGTCCAGAGTGTGGCAATCTCAAAATTGTCAGTTAGACAAAATTTTCAAATTGGTTCAAATATTTTTTATACGTTACAAAATATAAAAATTTGTTGATTTCACTAAACTTAGACAGTTTAGCAAACATTAAATGGTTTTCTTTGTCTAACGAATGCACAAACAGCATAAATTAACAAAGATTTAACACAGAAATTGAATTAGTTATCTTAAGAAAATTTTGTTTTTGTTTACATTTTGTTTGTTTACAAAAAATGAGAATTTATAAAATTTCACAAAATTTTCCAACTTTAACACTCAAAACTGCATGATTGAGTGTTACAATAGTTGAAAAACATATTGTTCTAGCTATTAGAATGTAGAACATTGTATTATGACTTGTAATTAAGTTATAATTGGACAAAATATTTTTTCATCAAAGTTAATTTGGAAGATTTTCGAATTCTTCAAAAATGTTCGAATTTTTCGACAATCTATTGTCGAAAAATTCGAATTTGAGGTTGCCACACTCTGTGTTTGTCGAATTTTTTTAAGGTCACAAAATATTCATGATTGTTTAATTTCATACACAGTACTTTGCTAATCAAATACTGATTGCTAACACAAAAATGCGCTTAAGTCTCTCGATCTATAACACGAGAATCAATTTCGTCAATTTTTTAAAAAAAATTATTTATAATTAATGCAACTTCAATGATTCATAAAAGTCTGAATATTTTCATAACATTACCTAATTACTTTTGGCGTACTTTTTTAAAAACACTACCAGCAGAAAAAGAATGTGGCAGATTTTAATGTCTCTTATGACGTATGTGTGAACTTGGGGCGATTCATACCTTCTTTCAAGTTTCTAATGTGTTCTGATTTATTACCTATTTTTGCCTACTCTAATTTCCAAAAAGGTCAAAAATTGACGAAAAAGTCATGCTCAAAATTTATAAAAACTAGTAGTGCTACATTAACGTACTTTTCCAAAATAACTTTGTATAGCTGAGTAATAATACATTTTGGAAACCTTTTTAGCATTTTTGCAGAAACTATCATTTTTCAAATCGATGATACGACGAGGTTTCTTAATAAAATTTAAAAATTATGAAAGAATCTTAGGTCTAATTGTCATAAAAAAACAAAATTGAATTTTGGCAGTCGATTTCCAATAGTTTTTCTGAAAGTACCCATAGATATCATAAAACAGGGAAAGTTTCAGCTCATTTGGATATTCCCTTCTTGAGAAAAGTTAAAAAGAGTGAGTGTGAAGTTGGGACTGTATCTCGGAAATTTCGAGGGTGTCAAATTTGAAATTTTTCTATTATAAATCAAAACACATTAGAAACTTCTTACGACATGTAAATTTCATCTCATAGTGAATTTAGATATTATTGATAAATAATTTGTAGTTTTTGTATCACCAACCTACTCTATTTTTAAAAATTTGTATTTTTTTTTTTTTTAATTTCCAAGATTGAGTTTTTGATTATAAAGATTCTGAGAAATATTTAATCAAAAATCATTAGAATGATTTTGATATGAATCGTAAAAATGTTACTGTGTAGGCATTAAAAGTAATAATAACAAAATATATTCACACACAATTAAAATTGGTGTGATATGATATATAAATTTATTCAAATTCGTGAAGGCTTTTATTAAATCTATTATTAATCAGTTCATAATTGATTGATAGCCAAATGATTAAACTAATGCTTTATATATAATTTAAAAAATTTAATTTTGGTCCTAAAAGTTACTCAAATCCGTTTTGTTTAACGTATCTAGCTGAAACATTTTCATGAACACCATGATTATTGCATTTATTCTTCCAATCATATCAAAAGCAAAAAATTCTCTAAATATTGATCTATTTAATCGAGAAAATCTATATGGAATATGAGGCATTGTGCCAATTTTGTCACAGGCAGGGTTTTCGACTTAGGAGTCGACTTATTAAGCAAGAAAACAAGAATTAATAAAGTATGTAATTTAAATTGTGAATGATCATTCCTATACATACATATACATATATTTAAATGTAGAATTGAACAAATGCTCATAATATGCGGATGTTAAATGTCAAATCTTAAAGCAACAGAGAGAAATAATGAAAACTAAAGAAGTAGAAAAGAAAATATTTGTATGCACATAACATAAATGTCTGTTCCATTTGATCCTAAAAATAGAATAATATGTTTAAGGAATCAAAGAATAAAAATAAAGAGAGCTGGAGAAGTAAACATGCATTGAATTTTTAATGGGAATAAATACCATCAAACCCCCAGCAAACATGTTAATGTTGTTGTATGCTGCTGTTTGCATTGCATTGTTTATCCGTTTATTTCAATAGAATTACTAACTTTTTACATTATTTTTATGTAACGGATAAATGAATTGTGATATTTTAAATTTTTCTTATCCTTAATAACTAAACTTGATCTTAGTAACTATAAAATTTGTCCTCTATGTTTTCAAAAAAATATCTGGTCAGGAAGAATTCAATTTCCATCCCTAAATCACAAGGGGAAATAACCAAGCAATTTTTGATAAATAACATGCCTCAAAACATTTTACCAAGTTATTCTCTCCCTGATATCACATCATTGTCAATATAAGTAAAATCTTTCGAAAATCGAATTATATTGAATTTCATAAGAGTTTATAAGTTTTAATCATTTTAATCAATTTCAAATCTCATTGAAAACAGTAAGAATTATTATAGCGTTTTTAAAGACAAAGAAATTTAGTGCGAATATGGCAGTTTTTTTTATAATTTTCGCTGTCAATTATTAATTATTCAATTACATTATGCAACTATCTTACTACTTCATCTCTCAAATTTAATTTAAAACCGGAAAGGTCAATATTAAAATAATTTTTACTGATGCTCCACAAAAACCTAAAGAATTTAAATAAAACAGGATTGTAATTATCAGAGTGTGGCAATCTCAAAATTGTCAGTTAGACAAAATTTTCAAATTGGTTCAAATATTTTTTATACGTTACAAAATATAAAAATTTGTTGATTTCACTAAACTTAGACAGTTTAGCTAACATTAAATGGTTTTCTTTGTCTAACGAATGCACAAACAGCATAAATTAACAAAGATTTAACACAGAAATTGAATTAGTTATCTTAAGAAAATTTTGTTTTTGTTTACATTTTGTTTGTTTACAAAAAATGAGAATTTATAAAATTTCACAAAATTTTCCAACTTTAACACTCAAAACTGCATGATTGAGTGTTACAATAGTTGAAAAACATATTGTTCTAGCTATTAGAATGTAGAACATTGTATTATGACTTGTAATTAAGTTATAATTGGACAAAATATTTTTTCATCAAAGTTAATTTGGAAGATTTTCGAATTCTTCAAAAATGTTCGAATTTTTCGACAATCTATTGTCGAAAAATTCGAATTTGAGGTTGCCACACTCTGGTAATTATTAGTGCCAGACTGCCGCCATTCCGAAAACGTCAGTTATTTGAAAATTTTAAATATTTTCAAAATAATTTATTTAGCATTTATCCATTTAGATTGATGAAAATAATCATTATCTAAACTCCAAGTTAAGTAACTTAAAAAATTAGCTATTTAAAACTGTCTAAAACTCAGAGGGGGGACAACGTAAAATGTAACGATCAAATTTTTGAAACACGTTAACTGAGATGAAAATTTTCAAGTACTCCAAGTGAAAACTAAAATTTTTCAATTTTCTTGAAATTTATCTAGTCAAATTTAAATATTTGAATGAATTAATGATGTAATTCACACTTCTGATTATTTCCAATTATGTTTTCAAACTAGAAAGGCATTAGACCAAAATTGTGCATATTTTTCATTTTCCAACATTTTTTTTACAAAACAAATTGGAGTACTTGAAAAATTGCATCTCAGTTAACAAAACATAAACAAAAATATTTGTGCAATGGATATTGCTAATTATTAGTTCTAGAGCCGATTAAACTATTTGTTTATTATCTTCTTAAGTTTAATATTATAAAAATTAAGATAAAGTATGCAAATCAAGCAAAAATTTGATGACAAAAATTTCTATTATTTTGATTTCCGAAGAATTCGACATTAAGTTCGAAGTAGTTTTCGAAATGAAATGGCGGTAGTCGGATTAGTGTGAATGTGATAAATTTAAATATGTTTAATTTTAGAAAAGTGATTCCTGGTACATGGGCATTAAACAAATATCATGAATTTAATTTTTTATTTGAGTTCTTGTGACTAAGCGATTTCATTCAATTTATATTTATATGATCATATTTTAAGTAAATGTTTTTCAACTTTTTTAAATTTATGATGATATTCTAAAAACTTGATATAAACTGTATGTTCTCTTAGAAGATTATAAATTTTGCATCCAATAATAACAAGAAGAAATCAAAAAATATATTTGAAAAAGTCATTAATATTTCATGAGTACATATATACACTAACATATTCAAACGTTTCTATAGCTACAAAATAATTTTTTTTCTTCGAAAGTCATATTTCTGTTGATCATTTTTACATTTACATTATTTAGCATATTGCTCCATTGTATCATAGCTCTTCATAATAAAATGTTTTTATTCAAATTCCAGATGTAACATTTAAAAACGCCTACATCATTTCACACATGTTTCCATGCCCAAATTACGATTTATAAATTTGATTTACCTCGAATGATTAAAAATAAACGATTTATAATACTTAGATGATAATTATTTTATTAATATAATATTAGTCGTTATTATTCTGTTTGTTTATATGATGTATTAGACAATTTGACGACTCAGTGTATGTTAATACAATCATTTATAGGGTTTGGGGAACCTGTTAACAGAAAAAAAAAATTTTTGTTAAAAATAATTATAACAAAGTTTTGAAATAATAAAAATTAGGTATAATAAATTTTTTTTAAAAGACACAAGTGGCTTGTGTAAGAAAAAACAGAGATATTGAGTTTTCAGAAATGTACCCAGATATACCTAGTTTCTTTTAAAAACAGAAAAAATTTAAAGAAAGTCCTCGTGTTATAGATCGAGGGACTTCAGCGCATTTTTGTGTTAGCGATCAGTATTTGATTAGCAAAGTACTGCATATTAAGTAAGTCAATCATGAATATTTTGTGACTTAAATAAATTCGACGGCTCGATAACGATTTTTTGACATTCAAATTTTCTAACGATCAAAATATATTTGAAAATTTCCCGCGCAAATTCACTTGAAAATCATTAATTATAGTATAATTAAGAAATTTGCAATAAATTTCCACATATTAAAATGGTTTGTCATTTAACGGTTTTTTGAAATTCAAATTTTGTAACGTCAAAATATATTTGAAATTATACCACTTGAAGTTGGCTATATTGTATTGAAATCAAAAATTGATTAATTATAGTATTTGGAGATGGTTTTGAGATTTTTAAATGTCCGGGGGGCCAATAACTCGATGGCACGGAGCTAATACAAAAAACTAGAGCTCTCTACGATGTCTAGTTAAAAAGTTTTTAGTGTGTTCCGACCGAACGAACAGACGAACAAAGCGCATTATTAAGCTACCTTTTTAAAACAAGTTTCAAAAATGCGCTAAAAAGAGAACAAACCGTTTCACAAACTATTACAATGTACCTAGCAATAATTTGCGTGTACTCCCTAGAATGCAACCCAGATTGCTTTCACTGGAAGCCATTATCTTAACTGTGACGTAGTACAGATTTCTACAAAAATAAAATTTTAAATATTTTTTAACTTATTTTTTTTTATTTGATTCAATCCCTAATTATTGGGTTGGTGACTTAATTCTTGGACACTTTTGAAGCAATTTTTGAAAATTGAATATCTGTGCAATGGAAGCAGATATCGAAGTGAAACAAAAACCATTTCGAGGTAGAAATCTAAATATATTTTCTAATTAGTTTTAGTTTTCCAAATGTCTAAGGAAAACTTTCTGGAAAATTCGGAAAACAAAGTAAGGTCAAAAAAGATAAGACGATTTGTTTCAAACTCAATTTTCTCTGAAGTTTTCCACTACGGAAAATTCTTTCTCTATCTTAAAATTTAGTTCCTATATTGAACTTAATAGTACTGTAACTTTCGAAATTTTTCCTTGAGAGATTTCCACGTGACGTCATTTTAAACTTTCCATGTCCGATTTTTGAAAAAGTGGAAAACCTTAATTTTCTCTGAAACTGCTTAATCAATTTAAAATCTGTAAATGCAGTTATATGTGCAATAGCCATTGTAAAATTATTGCGTATTAAGTTTTTGAAAACACGATACTTTTTCCGGACCCTCCGTACAGACCCCAGGAGCAAATTCAAATTACGGAAATCTTAATATGCCAAAATTTAATACTAGTCATGCTGTTTTTGTTCCACTTCGATATCTGCTTCCATTGCACAGATATTCAATTTTCAAAAATTGCTTCAAAAGTGTCCAAGAATTAAGTCACCAACCCAATATTAGCATTGCTGCTAATTTATACTTAAGGTAATCTGAACATTTAAGTGTAAGCATATAAACATCAAGGGTTGTTCATTAAATTGATTAATCATTTATTGATGATTCAAATAAAAATGCTTTGAATTTTGTTTTGAAATTCGGTTTCTAAAATAATTTACATATTCATCGGGTAGTTTAACCAGAAAACTTTAATCCTTGATTGTTATATATCAGTGGAAAGGTATTGAAAAATAGAATCAAACTTGGTAAACAGTTATAAGAAAGAATGCACAGTTATCAAATTAAATGAACTTTTATAGCGAAAATGTCATGTTAGGAAAAGTCGAGAAAAACAGCATGGAAAAATCTGAAACTTTTACAGTTTATGTATTTCAATCGTGTGCTTACATATGAAAAAAATATTAAATTTCAATATGCAAAAGGTGCGTTTTTATCAAAAAGGACTATGTTACTTGTGAATTTCCCAAAAAAAATTTATTACATCATGTTGGAAATTTTATTACCTTTCCAAAAATATATAATACTTGTTATCAGGATGCTGTATTTAGGAATTATTCGGGAAATAAAAAATTTGCTAATCGGTTAGTAACCCAATTGAACCCGCATTTCTGATGTGATTTGGTATATTATTATAACTTATAAGAGCACGGTTGTAGAAATTTGATGCATCTAATTGGGTGTTTGAGAGGTGTATAACAAAATCAGCGCGGTTTCTAGTGTTAATAATTGTGTACTTGACTCATTGATCGTAACTCTTTAAGAATTCTTTATTTTTACTGAAATTAAAAAATTTGTAGTGCTTGTTAAGAAGTTATTATTTACCAAAACTTTTCCAGAATTTTTTTTATTACTTTAATTTTTAAACCTTTTTTGAAGTACATGGTCTCTGTAAAGTACTTTAAATAATTCTTTTAATAGTTTTTCCGTCGAACTTGACGGTGTACTACTCTAGTTATAAGATATTTTCTCCAGTCAATTTTCTAAATTTAAAGATTGTAAAAAAGAATATTCATCATTTGATACGTTAAAAAACACTAAATCCTAACTACTATGAACAGACAATTCTTCCGTTATTTCGTACAAAATTTCAAATTTGAAAAAAAATCATACGCACCAACACATGCACAGAATTTTAAATAATTTTGATACGTTAAAAGTAGAACATTTTTTTCAACATTTTAAAGCCAAAATTGGCACTTAAAATAGCTTAAAAATGAACAAAACATCATTAATTATACAAAACATAACGTAATTTAAATGATTTGTAGAGAAATTGAATAAAATTTACAAAAAAATTCTTTGTTTACTTTAGGACATTTTAGCACAATTTTACCTTTTCATGAATTATTCGGCGAATAATAGACTTAATTAGTCAATTATTGATGTAGATCACTTACTGTACTCTTCAAACAGCCCTTAACGTATTCTAAAGTATTGAAAACCAATCATTTTTAGAAATTGATGAAAAAAATTGTTCTAAGAATAACGGCTGCTAGGTTCTAAAATAAGGCGTACTAATGGATCTTATTTTAGAACAAATTTGAAAATTGGCTTTAACGTATTTGTTCATAGTAGTTGGACTAAATCATCATAAAAGTAGCTAAATTTTGTGAAAAAAATATGAAATGTGTTTCCAGTTATCGGCCGTAAGTTAACCGATTAAGTTAGTTATTCTCAAGTATCTCCTTAATTACAGCAGCAAAGCGTGTAAGTGAGATTATTTTAACAATATATAAACAATATATAATTAAGGATAAATCCTGGGATAAATTCAATTATTCATAAAGTTAATCGATAAAGTTTAGTTTTATTATTTTATTTTTTAACACAAAATAAATTTAATTTAATAAGTCAGAAGGAGCGAACTAAGAAAGTATTTGCAAAAAAATTGTGGAAAAAATTTTTCCACTCATTTATTCGCCCTATACCAAAAACATAAACTTCGAAGCCGTCACATTATACATTTATGAACAAGTAAAAATTATCGTGTTTTAAGATTTTTTTTAATTTTCAGTATTTAACTTCTCTTTCTTTTGGATTATATATTAAGTTCTAAAAATAATTCAAATATGTCGGACGGAATGCAATATCCGCTTTCGAAATTATTAATTATCACTTAAACTAACTTTTGTTTTTACATGCTTTTTTCATTTTATTCTGCTCAATAAATGGATGTATTTGCTAGAAGCAAGCAGGAACAAAACGAAAAGCAAAAATAAAGATAAAACTAAAAACGGAAGTAGCAAATACTAAGTTAATATGGAAGGAAAAATACACACATTTTAATGACACTCGTATGTGTCACAGTTAATGTCTCATCTCATCTTTCGTTTTCATTCTCAAACAAACAATCTCCCCAGCAAAGATTCTTAAAATAAAACAGTTGTAGATGATGATGACGATGATAATTGTTGAAGAAGAAAAAATAAAAATGGAAGAAAAAACTGTCGCGAGAGTTAATGACAGTGAAATTAAAATAAAGAAGAAAAGACGATAGAAGAAGTAAAATTTGTGAGCATAAGAATGAAAGAAAAAGAAAATGAAAAAGTTGGAACATTCCGTCACATTGTAATCAAAAAAAGTTTAATTAACATTAAATAGTCGTTGTCAGATACATTAAAAAAAATTTATATGACTGCACGATGTCGCTTCTCGAGCTCTTCTCCTATATTGAAATTTTTAGTATTATTTTTGCTATCTTTTCTTAAGCCAAAAGTTACAGTTTTTAATTTGTCGTAATAACTTTGGCATCAAATGTAAATTTTAAAAACTTCTTTAAATTATCATTTTTTTAAAATAAAAAATTGCTTCGCAGGTAAATTACTTTATTTCTTTTTTTTAATTATTGCAAGTCTTAGTTTTCGTCTATTATATTTTCTTTGCCATTAACTAGAATAAAAATTACCTAAAAATGGAGTAAAAATGTTTTGAATTTTTCTTACTTGTTTCTCTGTGATATTGACATTCTCGCAGTTTCAGCTATTATTTTTTCATATGCTCAACAATGCCGTTGTCAAGACATTTGTCACGTAGCCTGTTTAAATTGCAATTTTCTACGACAATTGCCCTATAAAATTCATCTTATGCTTTTTCATTTTTAAGCTTTATTAATTGCTTGTTCACTCATAACCCATTTCATACCTAAAAATGACAACGTAATGCTACTAATACTCTTTGTGGTCTATTATTTCTTTGAGAACTGTACTACTATTACTCTGAATTCTAAACAACGAAGATCAACGTTTTATTAGTGCCGAGAGAAATAAACAAACAATGCACAATTCATGGCTTTGGTATTTTGAATCATCACTTTATATTTTAATAGCTTAAAAAACTTGTCTGGCACATCGCTACAATACAATTCTTCGTTATAATTTTCAATTTCATTGCAGACACTTTTTTTGAGCTGTTTTTTTTTTAATTTTCTCTTCACATTACTTTTGCCGACTGATTTTCAAAATGCTGAATCGCCATATGTTCACATCTCTCTTAAGTTCAGTGATCTAAATAATATACAAACAGAGTATAATATGAATGTTTCTTCATACTGAAATTTTTTTTACTAAAAATAAATGTTTGATCATTGGATGATCTCATAACGTATATCATTGTAAAACCTAACTTTGATATATATTTTTCTTAACTAATCTAATTACAATTTTAAATAGTTTTTTTTTTGAAATTTGGGGTGAAGCAGGGATACGGCTATGACACTGATGTGAGGTGTAGTTTAATGCTGGTTAAGGAAGAAACATGAAAGAAAATTATAGAGTGATTCAGTGAGTGATTGAATTTTTTATATGCTATTATACTAATCAAAGCATGACGGGTAAAATTTAATTTAATAATTATTTGGGTTATGTGGATATATAGCATCAAATGTTTGAAAAATTAGAGGGGTGGAATGACACCGCATAAACTAACTAACGTACAAAATGACAAAACATGAAAATCATATTATTAATTGATTTTAATGCAGCGATTGAATTGTAAATTAAATAAAAATAAAAATATACACTAAACGTACTAAAAAAGTTATGCCTTGTTCTTTTTACAAACCGCTTAAATTTTACCAAACCTTTTCTGCCTTCTTACATTATATTTATTCACAAAAAGCTACAACTACATCATATTAAAGAAGGATACTACAAGTCCTTTCTTGAGGAAATGAACACAGTAAAGTAAAATAAAATTAGATGAACGAGGTGATTGTGGGGAAGCAAGTTGAAGGAAAAGCATGAACGGATAATTTAATTCCTTGAAGGAAAGTTTTGTAACTACTTTCTTATGTTACTGCTATGCTCCTTTTTACCTCCCACTACATAATTTTTACTTCTATTAATTTCCATCATTTTGTTTTCATCCTTTTTAAAAACTGCTTTTAGCCAATTTGGTCAGCGATGAAACTTTTTCAGTATCTTACTGCAAAGTTAAAAACAAATAACCAGCAAATATTAAACTTTACTTCTATATGTGGACCAGATCTAAATTTTTAATTGTTTTAAAAAAATCGTAAAAATTAATAAAAAAATTTTATGAGCTTTTGTGGATTTACCATCCTAAAATACGCTTTAATGTTGTTTAAAAGATTACATTGTTTTGCATTGTCAAATTCCGAATAAAATAAAATTACGTTTTAATAAGCCATAGAATCTATGGCATAGATGATTGAAATTTGCTTAGAGTACTTAAATTTTACCTTAAACAAAGTATTTTTTTCTTTGTACATACACTAATATACAAATGAAAAAGCTTTAAACAAATGTCTAAAAGATTTTTTTGAAGATTTAATCTCGAAAAACATAAAAAAATTTGAAGATAGCATTTAATTACCAAATGATAAAAATTTACATGTGTCTTAAGAAATGTAAACGTAAAGACTTAAAAAATAGGATTAAAAAATAATTTTTTTGGCCAAAATGAAAATAAAATTTACATTAGAATGTATTTATATATACACACAGTTCTGTGATTTATCGTATAAAATAAGGCACCTAATCTCAATCAATTCGTATATGAATAAGATGAAATAAACGAAGAATAACTGAAATACCTTTGTGGCAACATCTTTAGACATGAAAAGAAACCATTCAGCAAGAATGTTGATAACATTAAACTTGATGACAAAGTTTTTAATTTTTATCATTTCTCAATTATCTTATAATTCAATTCTCCCTATTTTATGTACAGAAATTAAAAAAGAAGATATCGTTTCGCTCTTATTTATATAGAGTTGGTGCTATAGATAAATAGACATAGAAATGCAGCTAAGAGAATAAATGAGATATAAAAAATGAGAGACGTATAAAACTCTTTACAAGTTTTTTACATCTGTTCGTCATAAAATTACTTTGCCTGCAGCATAAGCATAAATTCGGTATTTTGACATCATGGTATATGTATATGTGCCACGCGTGCGTTTTTCCCACTCTCTCAATATACGCTCTGTAAACAAAGTTGAAAAACGACATCTCTGTGAGATTTTTTTGAGAGCGAAGGTGAAATAAACTTGACGCAATTGCTTCAGTCATATTTCTTTCGTGCTTCGAGAATGAACTCTATTGTAATTTCGAAATGAATAAATATTTAATTCGTGGTAAATACGATAAAACATTAAAAAATTTAAAGAAAACACTCGGGCAATTAAAAAACATTTAAATCAGTGTAATTACATCGAAAAAAAGAAACGAAAATTTAAATAAGGCTTAAATATGCGATAAAAAGTAAAAATTTTATGCTTAAGAAAACATATCTTCAGAAAAAAATTTGACAGTACTTGAAAAAGCCAAGCAGTTAAAAATAAAAAGAAAATAAGAGAAGAGGCTTACTGTAGAGTGTATACACCGCACAGCAAAATATACAACAAAAAAGTTGCGAAGGATATAGAGCCGCTTTTTCTCATCGTGTTATCGATTTTACTGCCTATGTATATACAAAACTCTGTATGTGCTTCAATATTAAAGCTCGTCCAATACTGTTGTGAATGAAAGTAGAAAATATATAAATGTCGAGCAAGCGAGAATTCAAAGAAACAAAAAGACATATGTATAGTGTTAAGTGAAATAAATTTCACTATCTTGTGACAATTATCAGTGATACAATTCTATTATATGCAATCTTACATGAAATGATTAAAAAAATCTTACGCGAAATAATTAAAAAAATATTTAGATTGCAATTATTCAAAGTGAAAAGTGATTTTGTTCAAGATAACCAGAAATGAAATTGAAATCTTAAAAAATCTCTTTTACTTCCGTTTTTCATTGAAGAATAAATTGAATGCTAAAATATAAAGATTTTTATTTTATATACTTGTTGTTATATTGAAAACGTTTTTTATTAATTTTCAAATAACTTTGAAAAAAATGTCAATTGAAGAAAATTCGTGAAAAATTGAAATAAAATGTGATTTTAAGTTTATGTGAAAGTTTGTGAAAAACTTAAAGACACAACTAAAATATTTTAGATTCACAAA
This sequence comes from Chironomus tentans, assembly GCA_963573255.1. Lineage (NCBI taxonomy): Eukaryota > Metazoa > Arthropoda > Insecta > Diptera > Chironomidae > Chironomus > Chironomus tentans. The sequence goes on along the minus strand of OY754303.1, from coordinate 55,503,526 downwards.
TTACAAACAATTAATTCCCAAATACTTGGATTTATTGGTCCTACTCATGCGACAGAATCAAAGGTAAGTGATGAAAATTTTCGTTTTATTAATTTTTTTATTCAACAACTGAAACAAAATTTCAGTATTCATTAATTTTAATATGATTAGTCAGTTCCAAATCGATTTTCTTCTTAAAAAGTCTCGACAGGGGAAAAATTTGCTTTCAAACATTTTAATGTGATTTATAAAAATAGAAAAAAAGTAAATAAAAAGTAAACATCGAGACAGATGACAGAAAAAAATATTTAAATATGGGTTGGTTCAATGAATTTTTTCACGATCACGTTGTTTTCACAAAAAACTTTTTCGTTGTTCTCAGTAAGTCGGTAAGAATTACATTATTTATTTTTAAAATAATAAATATATTATAATAATAAATTTGACAATATATATTTATAAATAGCCACAGTGACTAATTAGGAAAACAAAATTATTATATTTTTAATGTTTCTTGCTTGTGTGAAGTGAAAGTGTTTTTAACTTGTAAATTATATGTTGGTAAATAAGACGTGATTTTATGGTTTATATATAAGCATACAACGAATATTGAGTTAGGAATGATGTTATACGTAGTTAATTCGAACCAATATGTCAATCAAAATTTTTTCTTCAATCATAATAATCTTCTTTCAATAAAACTGGAAACTATTCAAAAATCTATCAATCATATAATTCATTTATTCTTTCCTTTATTTTCTTCTCCGAGACAAATTCATTAAAAATTTGAATGATGACTAATTGTACTTTTATAGCTAATAATTAACTTTAATAGTTGTTCCTAAAAATTAAAACCACAATGGAACACTAAAATTTCCAATTCTTATTGAAATAATTATTTTTAAAACTACTGTTTTTAGCGCATTTTTGAAACTTGTTTCGAAAAGATAGCTTAATAATGCACTTTGTCTGTTCGGCTGGTTGGCTGCGAAAAAAAAACTTCTTAACTAGATATCGTAGAGAGCTCTGGTTTTTTGCATTACCTCCGTGCCATCGAGTTATGTGAGCCATTATCATTTAAAAATCTCAAAACCGTCGTTAAATACTATAAGGGCAAATCCACGAAGCTGTGGAATTTCAAAATATTGCGCTGTAATTCTATCTCTACTTGCAACAATTTTCTTGAATTTTCTTCATTTTCAGTGTTCTCTTTGCTCTAAAACTTAACAAAAAATTAATTTTCGTTTGTTTACTTTTTCTGAGAAAGCGATTTGTGTGACTCCGGAAGATTTTTGATGAAAATTTATGGATAAAATAATTAATTTATCTGGTTATTCTCATTAAACATATGCTGTAAAAATATAGAATGAACAAGTTTTGTTGTTCATCTGTAGAGAAAAAGTTTAAAAAAAACTCTTTAATTAAATGACCTAGACTTGAAAGGTTTATGGACATAATTCTCTTCACATTAATAGACTTATTGTGATATTCACATTGTTCAATCAAAGAAGCATTAAAGAGAAATCATTACTTTTAAGTTGAAAATTTCAAGAAAAAAATTTTTTTTCTCAGTGGATTTGCCCATAATTAATCAATTTTTGATTCCAATACAATGTAACCAACTTCAAGCGTTATAATTTCAAATATATTTTGACCGTTAAAAAATTTGAATTCCAAAAAAACGTTAAACGACTAATACTTTTAATATATAAAAACTCATTCCATAAATTGTACACTATAATTGGCTATAAATGCATAAACATACGTGAATTTGTGTACAGAACATTAATGATACGATCGCTAACACAAAAATGCGCTGAAGTCCCTCGATCTATAACACGAAGACTTTCGTAAATTTTTTATATTATAAAATTTCAAACAAAAAAAACTTAAAAAACTACAAAAGCGCGATGATCTTAAAACGATAATTGTGAGAAGAAAATAATTTGTATAGAAATTCCTCATATTTAATCATCTGAAGGGAAAAAAAAATGAAAAAGAAATAATGTTTTTCATCATAAGGAAAAAACTTATTATTATTAACATAACAATTATGATTTTTGAATTTATTTTCTGCAAAAAATAAACTTTTAAGAAATGATAGTGTTACGATAATCTAACAATTATGGCAGTTAGAAGCTATTATTATTTTTAGTTCATTTTCCCATAGGGAAAAGACACTATTGTCCGCGTTTTGTCTGCCTGCCGTGTAACTCCTCCTCCACTTTAAACTCTTTCGATGCGGTTTTTTACTTAAAACGTGTGTTATAGGTCCAAGGCTGGAATGACGAGAGATTTTTTGGAAAATTTTTCTTTATCTGGCGGATTCTTTGGAAATTTTTCCATTAAAGGCCATCATTTTATGATTTAAGTGAATGTATTAATCGAAAAACTATCGTATTTACATAATTACAGACATTTAAACTCTGTATTAATTAAGTTATTTTCATTCTTCGGTCAATTGTTTAGAAATGTTCTTCATCCTGAAAATTCACTACATAATTTGATTACGCGAAAATTGGAAATACTAAGAGTAAAAAATATTAGGAGGAATCTGAGTGTAGTGTACTCTTGGGCAAATTTACGTATATTTGCATATTTTCTTTTGCTTATTGTGCTGTAATATTGAGCAGAAAGGAAAAAGAAGTGAATGAATGCTTACAAATCTCATTCATTTACAATGGAATGCATAGAATGAGGAAAAAATAACTTAAATTTATGTTTTTATTTTAAGAATTCATTTGAGAAAATATCTTTAAAAGCCTCAAGAATCTCTGGATAGCAAAAAAAGTCTTCAATTTTGAAAACATTTGGAAAGAAGGCTCTTTTAGCTTTAGGCATTTCTGAGGCGATTTTTTTTATAAAATGTTATAAAGTTAACTTGCGATAACTTCCGAGTTATGAGGTGAGAGGAGAGTCGTAGTAATTTAGAATTTAAGCGTTATAGCCTGATTGAAATAATTTTTTTTGAATTAATTGAAAAAGTAAAATTTATGAAAGGAAATAGAAGAATGGGCTCTTCAATTCGGATCCCGAATCATTAGTTCAATTTTTCTTGGTCTCGGGTCTCAGTCTCGACCATTAGTTTTTGGGACTGGGCAGGGGACCGGGAATAAAATTCCTAGAGAAGAGTATTCCTGTTGACGAATAGTTTTATAGATGTTGATTTTATGTTCTAAAAGAACTTTTTTGCATGTGTAAAAAGTTGTTAAACATCAACATATGTAGTTTGAATTGTGAGTAAAAATTCTAAAGAAGAAAAAATAAAAACTTTTATTGCTCTTGATAAATCGCAACCTTTTTTATACTGCTCCTTAACCGAATGAAAAAGCATGTATTGTTAAAATGAAACGCATTTTTTTACAAGGATGATTTGAGGTTGGACACTCATAATTTACCATTGATGAATAACAATCGAAAATTTGTATTTGGGTTTAGTAAGCCAATTTTATTCTAAGCAAAACTTAATGTATAGGTGACTATTTATGAAGTGCTGAAAGACAGACGTTCTATTTATACTAAGAGTGGTTTTTTTTAAAATAATGGTTTCATATAAATGGAAAGAAAACTTTTTTTTCCTTTGCCCTCTTTTAGATGCTATTATATGTACCGTATGTACTATAGCGAAATGATGTGGAATGTGTGTAAGCATCTTTCTTTTCATTCACGCTATTGTTGATATTAAACTTTTATTTTTTATCCATCTTTCTCACACCATTTTGGGGAGTAAAACGAGCGTTTAAATGTTTTTGATAGCTTTGAATAGAAAAACCAAGATTTTTTTGGTATCTGCCGCATTTTTTTATTATTCTGCTGTTTTCATAAATTTTTCATTTTTAGTATAAAAATTGGGATTTTAACTTTAAACACTTTTGTAGGACTATTTGAAACTTTTTGGTTTCTTCTGATGTTTTTGTACTTGACTTGTTATATATATAAAATTAACTGAAGTGGCTCAGTGTAAAATTTAGTTATTTAATTATTGTAACGTCGTTCGAGCAGTTATGGATTCAAGACTGTAGAGCAAACTATCAAGTTAAAGAAAGAATACACATAGTCTTTTATTTATTTCATGTCTATAATAGATTTAGATAAAACGAAAAAAGTTTTGCTTTAAAATGAGCTTATTTATATTACTAAAAAGATGCATATTTATTTAATAATATGAAATCAATTGAATTAATTATCATCATTATTATCAACTTACTACAAAAACATCAACAAAAGAATATCACTAAAGTTGTCACAATCAAAAGTACTAACTAGTTTGTTAACAACATCTCAATCTATTGAAAATTGACCTTTTTATGCACATTTTTCTCTCGAACTCTATCTAAAGAATGAACTCAACATTTTATAGCCTGAAAACAAGTCCAAAAGTATCTCGTTTCAATTTCACATTCCACACATATGAGAAAGAATTTTCTTTTCTAAGTTCATTGCAATAAAATAAAGCGAAAAAGTTTTTTTTGTTATTTCTTCTACTCCTTTTATTTTTTGTTCTCCACTCAATTCAACCGAAAATTCACCAAACAAGAATCACATTCAAGTTTTAAAAAAAATTATTTTCCTGTGAAAATGAAAAGTTTTTAAATAAAAATGTCATTTAATTTTCACCAGACTGCCTGCGAAAGAAGTTTTTCTGTATAAACGAGGAGGAAAGTGGCATTTGCAGTAGTTGAGTAATAGTGTATGAGCTTTTTTGAGACACACATAAAAATGTGCATTTTCAGGCTCATATATAATTGTTTCCATTTAGAAATGGGAAAACAGCAATTTTGACATTTCATATTCACACCAATTTTAATTGTGTGTGAATATATTGTTTTTGGTATTTCAGTGAAACTACTTTTTTGGACTTGCTGCTTCAGGCTTACGGAATCGACCCATAGTGTTCAGTATGGAAAGTCTGTGCCTAAAATTACCAATTTAACAGTGAAAACCGCATCTCGATTGGTGCTTCCAGTGCCGAGAAATCGCAAAAAAACACTTTCTGTCCTTTAGCAAGTTAGCAAGTTAGCAAGTTAGCAAGTTAGTTAGTTAATCGGTGCGATAACTCGATTCAAACTCAATATTAAGACTTCCGGTTTTTTGCATCTGATAGATATCTGATATGGCAAGAACTGTATTGTTTTTGGAGTCATGAGATGCTTCCAGTAAGGCACACGGAACGAAAAGGTGCTATTTTTGGTCAAATTATAGCCGATTATTGCAAAACACATTTTATTTTTTTTCATAGAAAAGGAATATTTTGACCAAATGAGCTGAAATTTGGTATGTAGGTTCCCTAGCTGTGCCTGAATATGGAACCGACGCCATTTTGGAAAAAAATGGATGCACAGTGCATCAATATTAAATTTTCTTATTTTTTTGATGCACAGTGCATCAATATTAATTTTTCTTATTTTTTTGATGCACTGTGCATCAATTTTATTTTTTCTTATTTTTTTGATGCACAGTGCATCAATATTAAATTTTCTTATTTCTTTGATGCACAGTGCATCAATATTAATTTTTCTTATTTTTTTGATGCACAGTGCATCAATATTAATTTTTCTTATTTTTTTGATGCACTGTGCATCAATTTTATTTTTTCTTATTTTTTTGATGCACAGTGCATCAATATTAAATTTTCTTATTTTTTTGATGCACTGTGCATCAATTTTATTTTTTCTTATTTTTTTGATGCACAGTGCATCAATATTAAATTTTCTTATTTTTTTGATGCACAGTGCATCAATATTAATTTTTCTTATTTTTTTGATGCACTGTGCATCAATTTTATTTTTTCTTATTTTTTTGATGCACAGTGCATCAATATTAAATTTTCTTATTTTTTGATGCACAGTGCATCAATATTAGTTTTTCTTATTTTTTTGATGCACAGTGCATCAATATTAATTTTTCTTATTTTTTTGATGCACAGTGCATCAATATTAAATTTTCTTATTTTTTTGATGCACTGTGCATCAATTTTATTTTCATATTCACACCAATTTTAATTGTGTGTGAATATATTGTTTTTGGTATTTCAGTGAAACTACTTTTTCGGACTTGCTGCTACAGGCTTATGGAATCGACCCATAGTGTTCAGTATGGAAAGTCTGTGCCTAAAATTACCAATTTAATGTTGAAAACCGCATCTCGATTGGTGCTTCCAGTGCCGAGAAATCTCAAAAAAACACTTTCTGTCCTTTAGTTAGCAAGTTAATCGGTGCGATAACTCGATTCAAACTCAATATTAAGGCTTCCGGTTTTTTGCATCTGATAGATAATGTGTATGGCAAGAACTGTATTGTTTTTGGAGTCATGAGATGCATCCAGTAAGGCACACGGAACGAAAAGGTGCTATTTTTGGCCAAATTATAGCCGATTATTGCAAAACACATTTTATTTTTTTCATAGAAAAGGAATGTTTCGACCAATTGAGCTGAAATTTGGTATGTAGGTTCCTTAGCTGTGCCTGTATATGGAAGCGACGCCATTTTGGATTTCGAGGGGCTAGAAGCTACGCTAAATTGATTTTTGCTTTAACTTTGACCAAATGAGCTGAAATTTGGTATGTAGGTTCCTTAGCTGTGCCTTAATATGGAACCGACGCCATTTTGGATTTCGAGGGGCTAGAAGCTACGCCAAATTGATTTTTGCTTTAACTTTGACCAAATGAGCTGAAATTTGGTATGTAGGTTCCTTAGCTGTGCCTGAATATGGAACCAACGCCATTTTGGATTTCGAGGGGCTAGAAGCTACGCCAAATTGATTTTTGCTTTTACTTTGACCAAATGAGCTGAAATTTGGTATGTAGGTTCCTTAGATGTGCCTTAATATGGAACCGACGCCATTTTGGATTTCGAGGGGCTAGAAGCTACGCCAAATTGATTTTTGCTTTAACTTTGACCAAATGAGCTGAAATTTGGTATGTAGGTTCCTTAGCTGTGCCTTAATATGGAACCGAAGCCATTTTGGATTTCGAGTGGCTAGAAGCTACGCCAAATTGATTTTTGCTTTAACTTTGACCAAATGAGCTGAAATTTGGTATGTAGGTTTCTTAGCTGTGCCTGAATGTGGAACTGACGCTATTTTGGATTTCGAGGGGCTAGAAGCTACGCCAAATTGATTTTTGCTTTAACTTTGACCAAATGAGCTGAAATTTGGTACGTAGGTTCCTTAGATGTGCCTGAATATGGAACCGACGCCATTTTGGATTTCGAGGGGTTAGAAGCTACGCCAAATTGATTTTTGCTTTAACTTTGACCAAATGAGCTGAAATTTGGTATGTAGGTTCCTTAGCTGTGCTTTAATATGGAACCGACGCCATTTTGGATTTCGAGGGGCTAGAAGCTACGCCAAATTGATTTTTGCTTTAACTTTGACCAAATGAGCTGAAATTTGGCATGTAGGTTCCTTAGCTGTGCCTGAATATGGAACCGACGCCATTTTGGATTTCGAGGGGCTAGAAGCTACGCCAAATTGATTTTTGCTTTAACTTTGACCAAATGAGCTGAAATTTGGTATGTAGGTTCCTTAGCTGTGCCTGAATGTGGAACCGACGCCATTTTGGATTTCGAGGGGTTAGAAGCTACGCCAAATTGATTTTTGCTTTAACTTTGACCAAATGAGCTGAAATTTGGTATGTAGGTTCCTTAGCTGTGCCTGAATATGGAACCAACGCCATTTTGGATTTCGAGGGGTTAGAAGCTACGTCAAATTGATTTTTGCTTTAACTTTGACCAAATGAGCTGAAATTTGGCATGTAGGTTCCTTAGCTGTGCCTGAATATGGAACCAACGCCATTTTGGATTTCGAGGGGCTAGAAGCTACGCCAGTTCCTTAGCTGTGCCTGAATATGGAACCTACATCATTTTGAATTTCAAGTGGCAAAAAGCTACGCCAAACTAATTTTCATACAAACTTTGTAATTTTTGACTAAATTAGCTAAAACTTTACGACTTTTCATAAGTTTTGTTAGTAACATAATACTAAGCTATGAATGAAAAAATTTGAAACGGTGTGAATATGCCCATGAAGCGTGATCGCTTCATTACTAGTTTAATTATATTTTTGATTTTTTAAAGCTTTGTGTATGATGTTTGGTATCGTTAGAAAGATCTTATTTGTGGCTATTCAGAACTTAAAGAAAATTTTCAAAAAGGTGGAACTGTGCCTTAGTGGCTTGCCTCAAAGGTGGTCAAAAACATATATTTTTCAGCCATAGTGTATTTTTTATTTTATAATTGTTTTTAGTAAAGTCAAATACATACTAGAAGACAGCGGTGACCGAATTTGATTTAGTCTCTTTAGTGAAAAAATCTGGTGCTGCAAAGTTTTGGATTTTAGCGATTTTTTACATACGAATTTTTAGATTTTTTGCTATATTTTTTCATTAACACAACAAAACAACTTTTGGTTTTCGGTTTTAAAGCTTAAATATACAGAATCATTTATTAAAAATAATTAAAATTGGTTTTGTTTAGCTTAATTGAATAAAACTGATTTTAAAATGGTTATGTATGTAAAAAATCGCTAAAATCCAAAACTTTGCAGCACCATATCTTTTCACTAAAGAGACTAAATCAAATTCGGTCACCGCTGTCTTCCAGTATGTATTTGACTTTACTAAAAATAATTACAAAATAAAAAAGCACTATGGAACTATACCTGAAAAATGGGTAGGAAAAATGTATGTTTTTGACCTCCTTTGAGGCAAGCCACTAAGGCACAGTTCCACTTTTTTAAAAATTTTCCTTAAGTTCTGAATAGCCACAAATAAGATCTTTCTAATGATATCAAACATCATACACAAAGCTTTAAAGAATCAGAAATATGATTAAAAATGTCGAAATTGCTGTTTTCCCATTTCAATATAGCAATATGCGAAGGAAAAAAATAGATGAAAACTAAACAACAGAAAGTTTTTCGTTTGTTGCAATTTTCTCCCCGGAATTGTTTACCTTTTCGGTTATTTGAAGTGCTTATTTTGTTTCCTTAATGAATTTTTTTCCCTTTTGTTGTTGCTAATTTATTAACTTCCACGCATTGCGTGCAAGTTATTGTATTCACTTTTTTTGAGATTTTCACTAATTTTGATTTTTTGAGTCAACGGAAGCATGAATCTTTACGTTTTTGATCTCATATGACAGGTATTGAAAATATCTATTACCTAAGGTATGTTTGGTTCCAGTCAGTTCCGTTGCGTTGGAACTAGACGCAAAAAACCGTTAAAAACCAAAAATTTGTATGGAAAATTTTTTATGCGGTGACTTTCATACAATTTCTTGTATCTGATACGATAGGCCGTACCTTAAAACCAAAAAGCGCTACTTAACATCTGAACTTTATGTCCATTTAGTGACCGAAAAATGCAAAAAACATGATTTTTTATGACAGTTGCGCCATTTTTGATTCCGCACTGGAATTAACATTTCAAGCCTTGAAATAGGTATAAAATGAAAGATCAACTCAGGATCTACATTTAATATCCGCTATGTTGGTACTTTAGAGGTTCCTGTAAAAAGTTACAGCATGAAAAAGATTGTTATAAAAATTATAACACTTTTGTTTACGTTACGTAAAATCCTTACGTTACGTAAAATTACGTAACGTGAATTTCACTTAAAAATATTTGAATGAATATAGAGGCTGTAGATGTTTACTGGATCTTGTTTAATTGGACATAGAGGCTGTAGATCATTACTGGATCTTATTTTTATTGGACATAGAGGCTGTAGATCATGACTGGATCTTATTTTATTGAACATAGAGGTTGTAGATGTTTACTGGATCATATTTTTACTGGACATTGAGGCTGTAGATGTTTACTGGATCATATTTTTACTGGACATAGAGGCTGTAGATGTTTACTGGATCATATTTTATTGGTCATAGAGGCTGTAAATGTTTACTGGATCTCGTTTTACTGGACATATAGGCTGTAGATGTTTACTGGATCTTGTTTAATTGGACATAGAGGCTGTAGATCATTACTGGATCTTATTTTTATTGGACATAGAGGCTGTAGATGTTTACTGGATCTCGTTTTACTGGACATATAGGCTGTAGATGTTTACTGGATCTTGTTTAATTGGACATAGAGGCTGTAGATCATTACTGGATCTTATTTTTATTGGACATAGAGGCTGTAGATCATTACTGGATCTTATTTTATTGAACATAGAGGCTGTAGATGTTTACTGGATCATATTTTTACTGGACATTGAGGCTGTAGATGTTTACTGGATCATATTTTTACTGGACATAGAGGCTGTAGATGTTTACTGGATCTCGTTTTACTGGACATAGAGGCTGTAGATCATCACTGGATCTTATTTTTATTGGACATAAAGACTGTAGATGTTTACTGGATCTTGTTTAATTAGACATAAAGGCTGTAGATGTTTACTGGATCTCGTTTTACTGGACATAGAGGCTGTAGATCATCACTGGATCTTATTTTTATTGGACATAAAGACTGTAGATGTTTACTGGATCATATTTTATTGGACATAGAGGCTGTAGATGTTTACTGGATCTCGTTTTACTGGACATAGAGGCTGTAGATCATTATTGGATCTTATTTTTATTAGAAATAAAGGCTGTAGATGTTTACTGGATCATATTTTTATTGGACTTAGAGGCTGTAGATGCTTACTGGATCATATTTTTACTGGACATAGAGGCTTTAGATGTTTACTGGATCATATTTTTACTGGACATAGAGGCTGTAGATGTTTACTGGATCATATTTTATTGGTCATAGAGGCTGTAAATGTTTACTGGATCTTGTTTAATTAGATATAAAGGCTGTAGATGTTTACTGGATCTTGTTTTTCTGAACATAGAGGCTATAGATTATTACTGAATCTCGTTTTTATTGGACTTAGAGGCTGTAGATGATTGAAACATATTTTGGTGGGAAAATTTTCAAATATTTTGACCGTTAAAAAATTTGAATTTTGAAAAATCGTTAAATGGCAAACCATTTTATTATATGAAAATTTACCTCAAAAATTGTTAATTATAATAATAATAATAGTTCATTAAGTACATTCATTAAGTTCATTAAAAATGCGGGAAATGTTCAAATATATTTTGACCGTAAGAAAATTTGAATTTTAAAAGCGAGCGTAGCTCAAGCTCGACTCTACTGTGATCCATGTAAAACTGTGATTCTAAACAAGTCGAGCGAGCGTAGCTCAAGCTCGACTCTACTGTGATCCGTATAAAAACTGTAATCCTTAACAAGTCGAGCGAGCGTAGCTCAAGCTCGACTCTACTGTGATCCGTGTAAAAACTGTAATTCTTAACAAGTCGAGCGAGCGTAGCTCAAGCTCGACTCTACTGTGATCCATGTAAAACTGTGATTCTAAACAAGTCGAGCGAGCGTAGCTCAAGCTCGACTCTACTGTGATCCGTATAAAAACTGTAATCCTTAACAAGTCGAGCGAGCGTAGCTCAAGCTCGACTCTACTGTGATCCGTGTAAAAACTGTAATTCTTAACAAGTCGAGCGAGCGTAGCTCAAGCTCGACTCTACTGTGATCCGTATAAAAACTGTAATCCTTAAAAAGTCGAGCGAGTGTAGCTCAAGCTCGACTCTACTGTGATCCATGTAAAACTGTGATTCTAAACAAGTCGAGCGAGCGTAGCTCAAGCTCGACTCTACTGTGATCCATGTAAAACTGTGATTCTAAACAAGTCGAGCGAGCGTAGCTCAAGCTCGACTCTACTGTGATCCATGTAAAAACTGTAATTCTTAACAAGTCGAGCGAGCGTAGCTCAAGCTCGACTCTACTGTGATCCATGTAAAAACTGTAATTCTTATCAAGTCGAGCGAGCGTAGCTCAAGCTCGACTCTACTGTGATCCGTGTAAAAACTGTAATTCTTAACAAGTCGAGCGAGCGTAGCTCAAGCTCGACTCTACTGTGATCCGTATAAAAACTGTAATCCTTAAAAAGTCGAGCGAGTGTAGCTCAAGCTCGACTCTACTGTGATCCATGTAAAACTGTGATTCTAAACAAGTCGAGCGAGCGTAGCTCAAGCTCGACTCTACTGTGATCCATGTAAAACTGTAATTCTAAACAAGTCGAGCGAGCGTAGCTCAAGCTCGACTCTACTGTGATCCATGTAAAAACTGTAAATCTTAACAAGTCGAGCGAGCGTAGCTCAAGCTCGACTCTACTGTGATCCATGTAAAACTGTGATTCTAAACAAGTCGAGCGAGCCTAGCTCAATCTCGACTCTACTGTGATCCGTATAAAAACTGTAATTCTTAACAAGTTGAGCGAGCGTAGCTCAAGCTCGACTCTACTGTGATCCATGTAAGTAAGAAATAGTTCGGACGTAGTCCGAACTAGGTTGAGCGAAGCTCACAAATTTTTACGTCCTGAACGTAGCGAAGCGGAGTGAAGGCGTGAAAATTTTCCCAAGCCGTATACACTGTATGCTACTATGATTAAAAATGAGAAAAAATGCGACATTACACTTTGAGATTTGGAAAATCTGGAATTGGCTGGAATTTTTTAGTTGACTTGAAGGGGGTCTATGGGGGTCCCAAAGTTGAAAATTCGAAAAAAATGTCATTTTTGAGCTAATTTCAAAATTAAATTTCCATATAAGGATTTAATCAAGTTAAATTAAGTTTTTGACATAAAATCTATCATAATAAGATCTTTTTTTTAAGCTCCCACGTAAATTAATAATTAATAATTTTGCTCAGATTAAGAAATCAGTTTTTCGTATTTTGTGAGAAAGAGAGGTAAAACAGCCAAAAATGTTCTATGCAGAAAAGTTTTTGCCTGAAATTCTACATCATGTTCAAAAAACGGAATTGAAATTAGTTGAGGCATTGTCGAGAAAATCGCAAAATACACTTTCTGTAAGCAAGCAAACAAGCAAACAAGTTAATCAGCAAGAAATAGCCAAAACGAGACATCGTTGAAACTTCTAGTTTTTTTGCAATCGATCCGTGCCGCCCTACAGAAGAACTGATTAGATTTTGGGCATGGTAGGAATAGTCGTTGGAAAATCCCCCCCCCCCTGGTATATGAAAATTATGCGAGATTCGACAACCCCTGTGATCTATAAACAGTCGAACGAGCGGAGCGAGATTCGACAACCCCTGTGATCTATAAACAGTCGAACGAGCAGAGCGATATTCGACAACCCCTGTGATCTATAAACAGTCGAACGAGCGGAGCGAGATTCGACAACCCCTGTGATATATAAACAGTCGAACGAGCGGAGCGAGATTCGACAACCCCTGTGATCTATAAACAGTCGAACGAGCGGAGCGAGATTCGACAATCCCTGTGATCTATAAACAGTCGAACGAGCAGAGCGAGATTCGACAACCCCTGTGATCTATAAACAGTCGAACGAGCGGAGCGAGATTCGACAACCCCTGTGATCTATAAACAGTCGAACGAGCGGAGCGAGATTCGACAACCCCTGTGATCTATAAACAGTCGAACGAGCGAAGCGAGATTCGACAACCCCTGTGATCTATAAACAGTCGGACGAATAAAAAATTCGAACGGAGCTCGAATGTAATAGTTCGGACGAAGTCCGAAAAAAAAAATTTTCCCAAGCCCTTAGAAGACTAAGGATATGTGAGAAAATTTTATTTTTTTATACTGTAATCTATAAACAGTCGGACGAGCGAAGCGAGATCCGACAACCCCTGTGATCTATAAACAATCATACTAGCGGAGTTCGAACGAGACTTCGAATATACAAAAAAACTTTAGAGTTTAATCACAAAAATTCGAGCGAAGCTCGAATATAAATAGTTCGAACGCAGTTCGGACTAGGTTGAGCGAAGCTCACAAATTTTTACGTCCTGAACGTAGCGAAGCGGAGTGAAGGCGTGAAAATTTTCCCTAGCCGTATGTACAGTACGGGAATAATTTACGGTGAAGTGATAAAAAATTTATAGAATACTTTGTGTCATAAACTACGGCTCGCCTTGGGATCTATATCAACTGGCGAGCGTAGCTTGCCTTTGGATCGGTATCAACTGGCGAGCGTAGCTCGCCTTTGGATCGATATCAACCGGCGAACGTAGCTCGCCTTTGGATCGATATCAACCGGCGAGCGTAGCTCGCCTTTGGATAGGTTATTGCCGTTGGCGAGCGTAGCTCGCCACGTGGAAGTTTGTGGTGTGATCTATACATCGTGTTTTTAGTTTTTTAAATAATATATTTCTATGACAAAAACAGACATTTTTATTTCTTTGATAAAGCCATTAATAGTGAACTCTTTTTGATATGAAATTTTATGTTAAGGATAACATCTTTAAATGAGTGTCAAGTTTTAACACTTCCTTCTATTAATTATGTCGTTTAGTTTTTCTTTTAAATATATTTAAATTAGCTTACTATTTTTTTAAATAGTAATAAAACCTTAAAGTTCGTGCCTTGATACACCAATTTTAGTTCATTAGGTCTGAATATTTTCTATATTAAACAATTTAATAACTCATCATTGATTCTTTATTCTCATGAATGAAAAAATTGGCACTCATATTTAGGGTGACCAGATTTTTTTCGCAAAAAACCGGGATTTTTTAAATTTTCTAACGTAGAGCCACTTATGGACCATATGCATTTTCATCATCAATAAAAAATCAATTAAATGACGTTACCAAACTTTTACACTTGTATGTTACACTTATTATAAAAAATGGAAAGTACATAGAGAATCTACATATTAGTGAAGTGATGTTTAAACTATGCTCCGCAACACCAAGTGTTTTAATAGAAAAAAATTAAATCTAGTGTGTCGCGAATTTCATATTTACACGTATTTTCAATGTGTTTTCAATGCTAACAAGTTTGAGTTTAAAAATAAATGCTGAGTATAGCATTAAAATAAAAATTCTACATAAAGTATAGAATTCAAAAAACTATTTCATCCAGAATTATCCATACTTATAAAATATTAAATTAAGTCTATTACAAGCTTTACATCACACGTGTTTTTTAATTTTTAAAATGGAATAAATTTTATTCAGCATATGAAAATAAAATGAGGCGTATAAAATATTTTACTGATAACCACAAATCCCAGTCCGCCATCCATTGGTTGCTTTGGTGAAATCATCTGCAATGTACCGCAATTTCAAAAAATTTATCATTAATGAAAATTTATAAATTTTCATGTTTCAGTTTGTTTTTATGTAATATATGAGAGCATTAAATATATTTTGCACTATGTTATTCTGAACATGAATTTTTAAAAATTTTCAGATCGTAGAATTGAAAAAAAACAACACATTTAACAAACAAAATTTTATTTTTATCATATTTATATTATACATATAAGGGCAATAAGTTGAATTTTTGAAGAAAATTTTGCAATCCTTAGTCGATTACAGAAAAGTTGCAAAAGTGTTCTTATTAAAATCTTTCTGTTTTTTAACTTCCACGCATTGCGTGCAAGTTATTGTATTCACTTTTTTTGAGATTTTCACTAATTTTGATTTTTTGAGTCAACGGAAGCATGAATCTTTACGTTTTTGATCTCATATGACAGGTATTGAAAATATCTATTACCTAAGGTATGTTTGGTTCCAGTCAGTTCCGTTGCGTTGGAACTAGACGCAAAAAACCGTTAAAAACCAAAAATTTGTATGGAAAATTTTTTATGCGGTGACTTTCATACAATTTCTTGTATCTGATACGATAGGCCGTACCTTAAAACCAAAAAGCGCTACTTAACATCTGAACTTTATGTCCATTTAGTGACCGAAAAATGCAAAAAACATGATTTTTTATGACAGTTGCGCCATTTTTGATTCCGCACTGGAATTAACATTTCAAGCCTTGAAATAGGTATAAAATGAAAGATCAACTCAGGATCTACATTTAATATCCGCTATGTTGGTACTTTAGAGGTTCCTGTAAAAAGTTACAGCATGAAAAAGATTGTTATAAAAATTATAACACTTTTGTTTACGTTACGTAAAATCCTTACGTTACGTAAAATTACGTAACGTGAATTTCACTTAAAAATATTTGAATGAATATAGAGGCTGTAGATGTTTACTGGATCTTGTTTAATTGGACATAGAGGCTGTAGATCATTACTGGATCTTATTTTTATTGGACATAGAGGCTGTAGATCATGACTGGATCTTATTTTATTGAACATAGAGGTTGTAGATGTTTACTGGATCATATTTTTACTGGACATTGAGGCTGTAGATGTTTACTGGATCATATTTTTACTGGACATAGAGGCTGTAGATGTTTACTGGATCATATTTTATTGGTCATAGAGGCTGTAAATGTTTACTGGATCTCGTTTTACTGGACATATAGGCTGTAGATGTTTACTGGATCTTGTTTAATTGGACATAGAGGCTGTAGATCATTACTGGATCTTATTTTTATTGGACATAGAGGCTGTAGATGTTTACTGGATCTCGTTTTACTGGACATATAGGCTGTAGATGTTTACTGGATCTTGTTTAATTGGACATAGAGGCTGTAGATCATTACTGGATCTTATTTTTATTGGACATAGAGGCTGTAGATCATTACTGGATCTTATTTTATTGAACATAGAGGCTGTAGATGTTTACTGGATCATATTTTTACTGGACATTGAGGCTGTAGATGTTTACTGGATCATATTTTTACTGGACATAGAGGCTGTAGATGTTTACTGGATCTCGTTTTACTGGACATAGAGGCTGTAGATCATCACTGGATCTTATTTTTATTGGACATAAAGACTGTAGATGTTTACTGGATCTTGTTTAATTAGACATAAAGGCTGTAGATGTTTACTGGATCTCGTTTTACTGGACATAGAGGCTGTAGATCATCACTGGATCTTATTTTTATTGGACATAAAGACTGTAGATGTTTACTGGATCATATTTTATTGGACATAGAGGCTGTAGATGTTTACTGGATCTCGTTTTACTGGACATAGAGGCTGTAGATCATTATTGGATCTTATTTTTATTAGAAATAAAGGCTGTAGATGTTTACTGGATCATATTTTTATTGGACTTAGAGGCTGTAGATGCTTACTGGATCATATTTTTACTGGACATAGAGGCTTTAGATGTTTACTGGATCATATTTTTACTGGACATAGAGGCTGTAGATGTTTACTGGATCATATTTTATTGGTCATAGAGGCTGTAAATGTTTACTGGATCTTGTTTAATTAGATATAAAGGCTGTAGATGTTTACTGGATCTTGTTTTTCTGAACATAGAGGCTATAGATTATTACTGAATCTCGTTTTTATTGGACTTAGAGGCTGTAGATGATTGAAACATATTTTGGTGGGAAAATTTTCAAATATTTTGACCGTTAAAAAATTTGAATTTTGAAAAATCGTTAAATGGCAAACCATTTTATTATATGAAAATTTACCTCAAAAATTGTTAATTATAATAATAATAATAGTTCATTAAGTACATTCATTAAGTTCATTAAAAATGCGGGAAATGTTCAAATATATTTTGACCGTAAGAAAATTTGAATTTTAAAAGCGAGCGTAGCTCAAGCTCGACTCTACTGTGATCCATGTAAAACTGTGATTCTAAACAAGTCGAGCGAGCGTAGCTCAAGCTCGACTCTACTGTGATCCGTATAAAAACTGTAATCCTTAACAAGTCGAGCGAGCGTAGCTCAAGCTCGACTCTACTGTGATCCGTGTAAAAACTGTAATTCTTAACAAGTCGAGCGAGCGTAGCTCAAGCTCGACTCTACTGTGATCCATGTAAAACTGTGATTCTAAACAAGTCGAGCGAGCGTAGCTCAAGCTCGACTCTACTGTGATCCGTATAAAAACTGTAATCCTTAACAAGTCGAGCGAGCGTAGCTCAAGCTCGACTCTACTGTGATCCGTGTAAAAACTGTAATTCTTAACAAGTCGAGCGAGCGTAGCTCAAGCTCGACTCTACTGTGATCCGTATAAAAACTGTAATCCTTAAAAAGTCGAGCGAGTGTAGCTCAAGCTCGACTCTACTGTGATCCATGTAAAACTGTGATTCTAAACAAGTCGAGCGAGCGTAGCTCAAGCTCGACTCTACTGTGATCCATGTAAAACTGTGATTCTAAACAAGTCGAGCGAGCGTAGCTCAAGCTCGACTCTACTGTGATCCATGTAAAAACTGTAATTCTTAACAAGTCGAGCGAGCGTAGCTCAAGCTCGACTCTACTGTGATCCATGTAAAAACTGTAATTCTTATCAAGTCGAGCGAGCGTAGCTCAAGCTCGACTCTACTGTGATCCGTGTAAAAACTGTAATTCTTAACAAGTCGAGCGAGCGTAGCTCAAGCTCGACTCTACTGTGATCCGTATAAAAACTGTAATCCTTAAAAAGTCGAGCGAGTGTAGCTCAAGCTCGACTCTACTGTGATCCATGTAAAACTGTGATTCTAAACAAGTCGAGCGAGCGTAGCTCAAGCTCGACTCTACTGTGATCCATGTAAAACTGTAATTCTAAACAAGTCGAGCGAGCGTAGCTCAAGCTCGACTCTACTGTGATCCATGTAAAAACTGTAAATCTTAACAAGTCGAGCGAGCGTAGCTCAAGCTCGACTCTACTGTGATCCATGTAAAACTGTGATTCTAAACAAGTCGAGCGAGCCTAGCTCAATCTCGACTCTACTGTGATCCGTATAAAAACTGTAATTCTTAACAAGTTGAGCGAGCGTAGCTCAAGCTCGACTCTACTGTGATCCATGTAAGTAAGAAATAGTTCGGACGTAGTCCGAACTAGGTTGAGCGAAGCTCACAAATTTTTACGTCCTGAACGTAGCGAAGCGGAGTGAAGGCGTGAAAATTTTCCCAAGCCGTATACACTGTATGCTACTATGATTAAAAATGAGAAAAAATGCGACATTACACTTTGAGATTTGGAAAATCTGGAATTGGCTGGAATTTTTTAGTTGACTTGAAGGGGGTCTATGGGGGTCCCAAAGTTGAAAATTCGAAAAAAATGTCATTTTTGAGCTAATTTCAAAATTAAATTTCCATATAAGGATTTAATCAAGTTAAATTAAGTTTTTGACATAAAATCTATCATAATAAGATCTTTTTTTTAAGCTCCCACGTAAATTAATAATTAATAATTTTGCTCAGATTAAGAAATCAGTTTTTCGTATTTTGTGAGAAAGAGAGGTAAAACAGCCAAAAATGTTCTATGCAGAAAAGTTTTTGCCTGAAATTCTACATCATGTTCAAAAAACGGAATTGAAATTAGTTGAGGCATTGTCGAGAAAATCGCAAAATACACTTTCTGTAAGCAAGCAAACAAGCAAACAAGTTAATCAGCAAGAAATAGCCAAAACGAGACATCGTTGAAACTTCTAGTTTTTTTGCAATCGATCCGTGCCGCCCTACAGAAGAACTGATTAGATTTTGGGCATGGTAGGAATAGTCGTTGGAAAATCCCCCCCCCCCCTGGTATATGAAAATTATGCGAGATTCGACAACCCCTGTGATCTATAAACAGTCGAACGAGCGGAGCGAGATTCGACAACCCCTGTGATCTATAAACAGTCGAACGAGCAGAGCGATATTCGACAACCCCTGTGATCTATAAACAGTCGAACGAGCGGAGCGAGATTCGACAACCCCTGTGATATATAAACAGTCGAACGAGCGGAGCGAGATTCGACAACCCCTGTGATCTATAAACAGTCGAACGAGCGGAGCGAGATTCGACAATCCCTGTGATCTATAAACAGTCGAACGAGCAGAGCGAGATTCGACAACCCCTGTGATCTATAAACAGTCGAACGAGCGGAGCGAGATTCGACAACCCCTGTGATCTATAAACAGTCGAACGAGCGGAGCGAGATTCGACAACCCCTGTGATCTATAAACAGTCGAACGAGCGAAGCGAGATTCGACAACCCCTGTGATCTATAAACAGTCGGACGAATAAAAAATTCGAACGGAGCTCGAATGTAATAGTTCGGACGAAGTCCGAAAAAAAAAATTTTCCCAAGCCCTTAGAAGACTAAGGATATGTGAGAAAATTTTATTTTTTTATACTGTAATCTATAAACAGTCGGACGAGCGAAGCGAGATCCGACAACCCCTGTGATCTATAAACAATCATACTAGCGGAGTTCGAACGAGACTTCGAATATACAAAAAAACTTTAGAGTTTAATCACAAAAATTCGAGCGAAGCTCGAATATAAATAGTTCGAACGCAGTTCGGACTAGGTTGAGCGAAGCTCACAAATTTTTACGTCCTGAACGTAGCGAAGCGGAGTGAAGGCGTGAAAATTTTCCCTAGCCGTATGTACAGTACGGGAATAATTTACGGTGAAGTGATAAAAAATTTATAGAATACTTTGTGTCATAAACTACGGCTCGCCTTGGGATCTATATCAACTGGCGAGCGTAGCTTGCCTTTGGATCGGTATCAACTGGCGAGCGTAGCTCGCCTTTGGATCGATATCAACCGGCGAACGTAGCTCGCCTTTGGATCGATATCAACCGGCGAGCGTAGCTCGCCTTTGGATAGGTTATTGCCGTTGGCGAGCGTAGCTCGCCACGTGGAAGTTTGTGGTGTGATCTATACATCGTGTTTTTGTGTTTTGAATGCTAAAGTTTACTTTAAACAAGTTATTGCAATTAATTCTTAATAAATCAACATTAATTCAACACTTTACAACTAAATTAAGAGCAAAATATTAATTTTATGAAATGGTAAAATGATAAATTTCCTACAATACAGCTTACTTTATGAAATAAAAGTATTTGATAAAAGTTACTGAAAAATGAGAGGCAAGAATGACTAGAGATTTTTTTGATCGGTTATTTCATCTGCTGAAACCGGTGGCGTAGCTAGGGTCCCGAGCGCCCTACAGTTGCGACAACCTAGTTACGTCCCTGGCTGGAACCAACCAGAAAAACTTGCAAAAGTGATTTACGTAAAGCTTTACGTTACGTACGCCTGTCGTGCCGTGAATTGAGGATATACGAAAGTGAGTTGAACGATGGGGTTGACTGAAGGTGGAGGAGAGATCCAATTGGGATGTAAATTTTTTGATCATTATTTTATCGCACTATTCTAACTTTTGTATCATTCAACCAAATTAGCTGAAGTTTTGGAAAATGCGCTTTAGTCGGTCACGAAAGACTGCACGTCATTGATTTTTTACTAATTTTCCAACAAAAAAATGAAGATTTATAACCTAAATGTTGTGGTAAAGAAATAATTTAAAAAAATATATTAAACCATATAAAATGAGCATACTTAAAATTAAGTTGATCATAGAACTCTTTTCTCAAAACTGATTGGCAAAAAGACAAACGTTTTGGGTAGTTTTTGTCTAAGGTAAACACAAAAACTACCAAATCCAACTTTCAATTTCCTTTTAGATTTTATATAATCCTCATTTCAATATATGAAAATTTCTTCTTGTACACAAAAAATATATTTTCCTTTTATAGCGAGTGTTTCTTAATATAAATATTTGTAGAAGTATTTACACACATCACATGCCTACCATATCTTTTTTATGATAATTCAATCTACAATAAGAGAATTTTATTCAAAAGGAAAAGAAACCTTTTCGAGGAAAGACGTACAAAGGAAGGAAGAAAGGATGATAAAAGAAGAACATAAAATGTTACATTGAAGTGTGAAAAAATCTGCATTTATTCAGAGATCACAGAAAGGTATGCGAAGATATAAACAAAAAAATAGTTAAAAATCTATTATTATTTGAAAGCGCATATTTTCTTTAATCTCCCTACAGCACAATAATACTATAAGCATTTAAGGAAATTCGAATACTTCGAACTTTTATTTTTTTAAATATCTATACCGAATCTTACAGGATAAAATGTACAGTGTGATTTATATATGTATTGAAAAGGATGCTAATATGAAATGAATTGGCGAAAAAGGGTACTCGTTAGTTTATGCAAACATTCATGAAAAATTATCAAAAAGAACACTGCTAAAATGCTAAATAAACAAATTTCGACAGCTTTGAGGAAATGAGCGACACTTCAATCAGAGTAGAGCAGCACTCTGTAAATTCAACCTAATTTTGTTTTTTGTGTTGTCTGAAATCGTTCATATGTATATGTCAGACACATTGAAAAGGTTAGGGAAGTGATAGAGAATGGAAAAAAATTGATAATGCCAATGAATAAATGTGAAATAGAAACGATTGAGCCGAGAATGAGTAACTTAATTTCGATAGTTCAATATCCCTTATAAATCTATTGCTATTGAGCGTTTTGGAATGTTTGTTTCTCATTTGATCGGCAGTGTATCAAAAAGAGCGGAAAGCTAGCAAAAAAGAAGAAAAAAAATTCTTCTATCATTGAAAATGAAAATTGATTTGAATTTTATGCAAATTCTCGCTACATTCAGGAACTGTTTTTCTTTCTTGTTCAATCCAATATGCTAAGCTGTTCTTCTTTCTCTGTCACACATTACCATTGCTATCTATCCATCTTTTCTCTAACTGTAATACTAAACAAAAAAGCGCTGAGCTGAAAATCTGTATTTGATTGATATTCAAATAAAATGAATGTTGTTAGATGCCGGCACATAGATTCATATTATAATATGAGGAAAAACAGCAAACGAATGAGAGTAAGCGTGCACACAAAAAAGGCAATTTTAGCAAATCAATGTTTTTGTATCAATCACAACATGTTGTATCCGGAAGAAGATTACGCCATTTCGACAGGGATTTCTATTCTTTTCATTCTTGTTCGTTTTCCTTTCTGAAAGAATAAAGATTCTCGCCTATAAAAATTCTTTTAACTTTTTCCTCATCGACAAATTCAAAAGAGAGGTTTTTGAATGATTTACAGTCTTTGAGCTTTACAAGCAATAGAAAAAGGAAAGGAAAAAGAAAGAACATGAAGACAGGATTATTGGGGTGTCAATGTTGTCAGTGATTAGAATTTCTTGTACAGATTTTTAAGATTGATTGACTATTGCATTATTTTCATTAGCCAAAACTGAATAATGAACAGACTAACTGAATAATCGAACATAACGAAAAATAATATGTTAATATATTTTGAAATTTTACTTAAAATTAAAAACAATCGATAAATGTAATTTAATCTTTATTGGATATTTCTAAAGTGTTGAAATATTTAACTTGTTTCATTCTAATGAAAATTTGCTATCCTAACACGCAATGGTAATTATGTGGATGCAACAATTGACTCGCAAGTTGGATAAAAGTAAATTGAAAGAAAAAAAATTTTTATTGCTTGATGAAATCCAATATATGAAAGATGAAAGAGGAAATTACAAATTTCAGGCTCTTAAGAGCTTTTCTCATCAGGAATTAAGTAATCAAGTTTCTTTAAGTAATAAATTTATATATTATCATTATGATCGTATACCCATTACTGATTTTGATTCTCACATAAAATAACAATAAAAAGAGCAATGCTTTCACACTCGAAATTAAGTTAAAAATTTTAACAGATCCTGATATTATATGAACTATAACAGTTTTGGCTCAAAACTTTTTTCGAGTGTTAAAGCCTTGAACGAGAGCCATATTGAACATCATCAATTTATTCACTTAAGTGAATGAAGTATAATGTAATGAAAAAGGGAAATAAACATATAGAAAATAACCTCTCGCAATGACGAGACTTTTCAATTTTTTAAAATTAATACAAACCTTTTCTTTCCTCTTTTTGTTGTCTTAACTAATTTCTCATTTTCAAAATATATAAATTCAAACAAAATTTTGCAATTTTTTATCTTTTATAGCTAAAGGACGTACTCCACACGAAAGCTTAAATTATCTAAAAAGTTACAAAAAATTGATTTTACTTTATGATTAAATTCAGCTTAGATCCAAATTTTGAGTTTTTGCAATCAATTTAAGCTTAAAAATTGTGTTTTCAAAATAATTATAATCTCGTGGAAATTTCTTGGTTTCTACATAACTCCTGCTTTTCTAACTGTTTTTTGAAATTATATAAATGAAAAAATCATTAAATAACAGGTTTATCAAATATATTGCGCCTTTAAACCAATCGATAAGCCAGTAACTCCGGAACGTTAAAACATTAAAAAAATCACGCCGTATATGTATTGTGTGAATGTATTGTTTTCTATGTAATTTTTATTGAACTAGTCACGTATAATATGATTTAAAATCAAATCAAATAAATGCTCAAAATATCCAGCAAAATTAGAAGTTTTTTAGCTTGGTTCATAACTTAAACAAAAGCTAATCGTTTTGTAGTATTTGTAAAGCAAATTAATATTAAACATTTTTATAAAGACTGATTGAAAAAAAGTAATATTAGAAACGTTGCTGAGATTGCTAAATTGAAACATTTCTGCTTTTTTACGACTTCTTTTGGTTTTTGTAATATTATAGTAGGATTACCAGCTCTACCAGCTAACCAAATCTGTCAAAATAAATACGAGACCATTTAAAAAATTATTAAATTTTTTTAAATTGTATTTTGGCAACATTAAACACTTTTAAGAGAACTAAAAATTTTTAAGGCTTTTGAAGCACAGAATCCATTTCTTAGAAATATATTATTTAATGTAGGGTGTTTTGTTAAAATATTTGCAGATGGTTACCCTATAAGTAAAGTCGCTTCAAACAAAAAAAATCATCATTTAGAAAATGTGAATGTGTTTGGTTTGAAGATCAACAAAGCAGCATATTTATAGTTTGGAGACCTCGCTTGCGCCCACACAAAATAGGATTGAAAAATGAATAAAACTTGAAATTTTCTTAAAGGTAAAATAAAAAATATGATACGAAAGAGCAAAGAGAAAAGAGAAAAAAAATGTTATATACTAAACTACTTATAAAAGACGCTCTCGCTTTTTGCTATTTAATTAGGGATGTCAGCTACAAATATAAATTATTTTAGGTTCATACCCGAGTTATTTATCATAATTTTATCCTTAACATGATAGGCAATGTTAATTTGCTTCCTAAAGGAAACATTCCAATTCCCCCCATCTCCTGAAATTCTGCAGAAATTCTGCAGTTTGTGGTGTCACTTTTTACCATATTTGGGAGAATAAATGTATTTGTGATACTTAACGAAATAAAATATGACTGCAAATAAATGGCGCCGATTGTTATTTCTTGTCTCCAGACAGCAATGAGGCGCTTAAATACATATGAGCTTGTAAGCAAAAACTCAATAGCGATTAATTTATTATTTTCTTTATTCTTGATTTCAAGGTTTCTGAAACATTTTATCTGGTTTATGTGCTGAGGTTTTGAAGCGATCTTAAATGTAAAATGAAATAAAACAATTTTCATAATAACGTGAAATTGATATTTGTATTTTTGATTTTTGAAATTTGTCCTCTGAAAGGTTCAATTTGTCCTCTATTTTGGTTAAAATGTCCTCTATTTGTAAAATTTAGCTGCTTTACACTAGATAAGATGGGCCTAAGCTCCGAGCAAAAAAACGTCGACAAAAAAATTACTCAAACAGAGGACATTTTAGTAGAAAATGTTTTGGTCCTCTATGTTTTCACATTCCTATATTTATATTACTAGAAGAATCTCTTAAGCGGTAAGGAAGGATATGAAGGTGTAAAATTGTTTGTATATCGATTGATATGCATAACTTTATTAATGAACCTGTAGTTTCCTGAAGAAATTTTTGTGTAAAGAAAACCGGAAATTGAGTGAAAATTTTTTATTTGGATCTATATCAATATTTTTTCCTGCAAATTTCTACTTCTATGATCAAAAATGCCCAAATATTATTCAGTATAATCAGTTTTTTCAGCTAAATTCTTTGACTAGGCTTTCTCGATCTCGGACAATTTGAGACATTTAAATCCTATATATTAAGTATGTGTGATTTTTAAACAAAATTTAGATTTAAATGATTACTAATTTACTGTAACGTGATTTAAAACTTTAATTTATGAAAAACTTTTTTTTTAAAAAAATTTAAAACTTCTGTTGTACTAAAAATACATGTAAAAAGAATATGTCCAGTGAGTTATTAAATTTTAAAGTAAATTTTTTCAGACATCGTTAATAATTTTAGTTTGCAACGTGAACATGTTCGTAATTTTAATTTATTTCATACAGCAAAACTTTTTTATTCAACTTTAGGCAACAATAAGGCAAGAAAGCTATGTATGTTAAGTTTTCTCCCATTTCTTGTCATTTTTAAATTATTTCGTTTCTCAGAAAATCGTATTACTTTTTATCCTCTTCGCTCGATACAAGAGACGACCTATCAACCTTTCAAGAAGCCGTAGAAAATTACATATGCATACTTTGCTCTATAAATAAATTAATTTTTTTTTGCTTTTGATTTGTTGCTATATGGCGGCAATTGAATAAAAATATAAAAACGACAGACATAAATAAACTAAATGTTAAGGGAGAAATACTTTAAACGTGTGCCATAGATTTAATGGCACAATTTATACGCTTTTATATATCAAAATATATATTTGAACATAATTCTTTTCTTTTGTGTATTTTTTCATTGCTCAAGCTTAGTAATCTTCATAAACAGCAATAACAAGAATTGCTTTATTGCTCTATAAGCTTTTGTGTTATAATAAATGCCTTCAAGCCTAAATCTAATTACAGTTAATTTATTGAGAATTGCCAAAAAGTGAAAATCGATAAGAAATTGTGTAATTTCATTTTAGGAAAACACGTCTGTGATTTTCACTTATACATAAAGCGTAGATTAAACGTTCGGATGGAGTGAGTAAGTGTAATTAATTTTGTTACCGCAGTAAAAAGCTTAAAAGCTTATCATATAGGATATTAATAAGTTAAGAGAACTTCAATTACGATATGAAAACTTTTTACGATAATTCTCCTCCTTCTCTTGATATTGATGTTAGGCGATGTAAATGTAAAGATGAAAGCTATATGAAGAAGAAAACTTTAGAAAAAAGTTTCTCGTTCATATTGTCAGATTTTTTCGTATCTGAAATTAATGTTATGATTCAAATGAATAAATTTTAAGGGTAAATGAAAGCGAAAAAGGGTTTTATCACGAGTTTTTAACAGAATTTTAATGCTAATATTGAGATAACAAAATTGAATAAGCGTCGATAAACAGATGTTATTACTGAGAGTTTAAATTTAAAAACGATTTTTAATAAATCTGACGAAATTTTCTTTAAAAAGATAAGTTTTGTTCTCCAACGATCATGATTGCTTTTTAATGATTGAGACTATTTATTTTCGCGTTTAAACATTAAAGGGCAATTTTTTTTATTTTAAACATTTTGGAACACATTTAAGATCTTTTAATCTTTTATTTTTGGCAAAATATATTAATAAGTAGTAATGATGGTTAACTTTATATAAAAGTAAGAAATTATAAATTATTCAATTATAATATAATATAAATTATTCAAGCAAAAATTATTGATCGATTAATTTTTTGTAAAGTTTCTGTTAATTTTTAAATTTTCCTTCGTGTCTCGGATTTTCACCAAAAAAATCTGGTCACTCTATTTATGACTCATACTTTTACGTACGCTTTCTTTTTTTATGTTTGCTATGTTCTTATAGCATGGGTTAACTTAATTCGATTAATTTATTTGCTCCCTGATTTTTATATTGCTTAACTTTAAAAAAATTTTTGAGCTTCGTTTTTAATTTCATGAAACTATCTTCGAATGATGACTTTCAGTAAATCGGACAATCTCAAAATTCTATAATTTCAATTCAAGTCTAATATTTTAAATGAGAAAAAAATAAGTAAAAAATGTTAATTTTGGTCAATGTATTTTTTGTCATTTTCTAAAATGGATACTGAACATTTTAGGTTTTTTGAAGAGGACCAAAAAATAAGGATACGTTTTTGAGCTTTTGAATTTTAAGCCATCCTGTGACTTGAAATCTTCAAAACAAAAAATTGCGAAAAAACCAAAATTGGTACTTTTTTAGTTTTGTCATTCGTAATAAAGGAAGTAATCCTCATAAAGTAATGAGTATACAGAAAGAAAGCTTTATTTTATTAAATAAATAAAGCATTGCTTCTAAAACTTGCAAACAAAATGACCCATTTTTAAATGTTTTTTTTTTTCATTTATTCGACGAATAGTCGAGATTATTAGACGTACTGTCAGGTTAACATGTAGTATAAAACAAAAGAGAGTAAATAATTCAGACTAAATTGAAGTTAATATAACTCAAGTACATTTCATGATAAGGTTGGGAATAATTAATTTGCTTTTTATGGAATTGATGACTAATCTCTAATTTTACTCAATTTTGGTCCAAGATGTATATATTCTTTGATAAAAAAAATGTATTTTTTGGTCATTTTTAATGACCAAAAATATTAAAATTTTTGAAAATATCAAGCAACCTCAAATGAAGCAGTGAAGAGTACAATGCCTTCAAAGTTTTCAAGTGTAAAAATGAAAATTGGAAATTAAAATATCAAATAATATTATGTTACTGGTAATGATCCGACATTAATATACCATATAAATAAAATTTTATCGGGAAATAGTGAAATAATAATCCAAAGCATAAACAATCAAACAATTTAAATGGATTTAAAAACTCTAATGGCAAAAGTAGTTTTGATGATATTTTAAATATATATTCGTCATTATAATCATTAATGACTATAAAACGGTAAGCTAGTATAAAGTTTGAATATTGACCATTTTTAAATAGTATGGATCAGGTGCGTAGCCAGGGATAAATCCCTTCCTTGATGGAAAATTTTCTTCAATTTTGCTAGGGTTTTTGAACGAAAAAATTCTAATCTAAATTTTTCTTACAAAAAGTTTGAAAATCCCACCCTCGAAAAATTTCTGGCTACGCCCCTGGTATGGATTAAAAACAAATATTTACGATTAATTTATCGATTTGACTATGAAATCAATAAGGCACAATCTATTAGTAGTATCAAATTAATTCAAAATAAGTTTGAAACCAATAAAATGTTATTGTACTACGCATTATAATGATAAAAGATATAAAAATTAATTTGAAATTCAATACAATTTATGGCGCAATTATTTTGAAAGAGATCGTATAAATTTTTTTCGTAAAATGTCTCAAAAACAATTAAATTTACAAACATTGAACAAGTTTCATATGTATGATTAATAATGAAAATGGCGTAAAAGCAGTTACAACATTTTAGGTTTAATATCGTGTTTTACATGTTTTATTATTATTATTATTTTTAGTTTTATATCGTTGAAAAGGTCCTAGTTTGAAATTTCAAATAAAGTTAGTTAAATTAATTTTGAACTGGCTCTATCGCACGTTGGGCGAAAAAGTGAAAAGTTTGGCAAAAATTCAGCTTATGGGCTTATGTTGTAGACACTAGGCCATAGTCTATGGGAAAAATAAAATTTTGCCCTAAAAGTGCACAGTGCGCGAGGTGGGGGGAAAGTGTTTTTTTCGTAGTTGACATTTTCAAAATAATCTTGTGCTTCACCAGCTCAACCGATTTTTCTCAAATCTTTTTTATTTGATAGATAATAGTAAGAGCTTTCATAAAAGTATAAATATTATATACACTGTGGTTACGTTAAATGAGAAAAAGTTCGAAAAAAGTAGGTTTTTTGACATTATTTCATCCTCATGTCCATGTAATGCACTATGATTTTTTTTTCAATTACTGCGTATTATAGGTCTTGTTTATACCTACAAATATTATATACATTATGTACTAATATTATGTAGTTCTGATGATGAAAAGTGACTTGGAAGTCGAAAATTTTCAATTTTTAGCGAATTTTTTCCATTAATTGATGAATTCGATCCACTATAGAAAGACGGACAATTTTCAAAGTATTCTTCGTTTGTATACTTTGGTATGAGCTATCGATTAATGTAAAAAAGAAAGAAAAAAATCCGCCAAGAAAATATCGAAAAATGGTCCTGAAGGGGGTCTAGTAGGGGTACCTCAAAATTCAAAAATTTATCGCGCTTTACAATCTTAATGAAAAAAGATGAAATTTTCAGGGAATATTTAGATACTAATGTACTTTACATATACAATAATAAAATTTGATGCACAGTGCAACATTGTCGAAAAATTGAAATTTTGGTGTTATAGAAAGGTTGATTGCTTACTAGACATACTGTAACTAGCTTAAATCATCATTTTGCATTAATTAATGCATAGTCTATTAAAAAACCTTTTTAATGATATATAATAAGCTATACTTGGATAAAATATATCTTCGAAAAAACCAAAAAAGTTTTCAAAATTTTGAGATTCTGACGATCTTCACAAATTTGTTCATAACTATTGCAAATCTCAAGTATATGTAAGGGGTCGTTCGCAAATTACATCACGCAAAAAAACGACTTTTTCGACCCACCCCCTCCCCCCCTTGTCACAAATTTTTCAAAGAAAGAAAAAATTTGTATTTTGACTGTCACAAATTCTCCTACCCCAACCCCCCTCCCCCCCTAAAGCGTGACGTAATTTGCGAACGACTCCTAACATATTTAGTCTTGTTGGAAAGATTAGAGTAGAAATAACTTACTAATATAAAAGTTTGAGTTCGAGAATTCCATAGTGCACATTTAGGCTAAGTCCAAAATGTCATTTTTTGACTGCCCCTATTAGGAGCAAGAAACATCCAATTTCTATTTTTTGAAGTATTTTCCATAGATCTTTGCTAGAAATAAAAGTCATAAAGGTTCTTTTTCGTCATTTATTGCAGTAAATGAGTAAATGAAAAAATCTTGAAAATAGTAATTTTTCGAAAAATTTAAGAAAATGTCACTTACGGATTTACTACAATAAAT
The DNA here is from genome assembly GCA_963573255.1 of Chironomus tentans. NCBI lineage: Eukaryota > Metazoa > Arthropoda > Insecta > Diptera > Chironomidae > Chironomus > Chironomus tentans. The sequence goes on along the minus strand of OY754303.1, from coordinate 55,472,809 downwards.
GACGAAAAAGAACCTTTATGACTTTTATTTCTAGCAAAGATCTATGGAAAATACTTCAAAAAATAGAAATTGCATGTTTCTTGCTCCTAATAGGGGCAGTCAAAAAATGACATTTTGGACTTAGCCTAAATGTGCACTATGGAACTCTCGAACTCAAACTTTTATATTAGTAAGTTATTTCTGTTTTTATTCTGTTTTTTATTATTATATTTATTCATCTTTCCTCTCTTAAAAACTGTGCGACAACGTTCATAAAACCTTAAAGTGCTACAACTTTTTAACTTAACAATAAATCCTTAAAACTATATTATGATGTATAAGCCCAGGTATACAGCGCATAATCTCTCTAAGTCAGTGTATGTCCAGCAGCCAATTAAAAACTCTCAGATCTTAGGTTCAGTATTCATGTTAGCTCTCGTTCCAATATAATTAGCATGTTACAACGTGACCAGGTCCGTTCTATAAAAGCCCTCAACGGTGAATTTTATAGCTCTCGTATCTTGCTCGTTCTAACTACATCATGTATGACCCGTCCTCACATCTCACGTTCCCTAATTCTTTTTTTAGTTTTCTATCATTAAAACTGCTGTACCTAAGAAGCCGAAGTATCTAAACTTCTGAAAAATCACTTGGCTGATAGTGGGATTCGAACCCGGGAATTCAAATTCCATACCAACTTTCGTGACCCGCACCTTGCCAACTGAGCTATCAAGGCACTTTTGCTTCTTACAGTTCTTACTTCTTCTGTGCGCAGTAATTGAAAAAAATTCATAGTGCATTACATGGACATGAGGATGAAATAATGTCAAAAAACCTACTTTTTTCGAACTTTTTCTCACTAAACGTAACCGCAGTGCTTATATATATATATATGTATTTATATATATATATGTATTTGTTTGCAATTAACTTTAACATAACTTCAATTTTTTCAACGAGTGGAACATCACTTTTAATGGACCCCAAGTTTTAGACTAAAGTTGTTCTCATTTGGAAATGACAATATATATCGACTTCAAACCTTTTTCAGTTTTTTTGCCTAGTTAAGCCCAATTTAATAGTATATAAATAAGTAAATCATAAATTTTTTTCCGAATTTCAAAAAACCGTTTTGAAAGAAATTCAGATTAATCTCTTTTGGTCATTACTTACTTTAAACTTAACACAAGTTCTGACAAACCATCAAAAAATTATTTTTAAGTCGAAAACTTGGGGTCCATTAAAAGTGATGTTCCACTCGTTGAAAAAAATTTAAGTTATATTAAAGTTAACTGCAAACATATAGGCTATCAGTCAAAAAAAGAATTATTGAAATTGGTTCAAAACTGGTAAAGTTATTTCAATTTACACTTTTTAATTTCCTTATATAGTTTGAACCGATAGAACCGGTTCAAAATTAATTTAACTAACTTTGTTTGAAATTTCAAACCAGGACCTTTTCAACGATAAAAAACATGTGGATGTAATATTATGGAATTAAAGAGATATTAAACCTAAAATGTTTTAACTGCTTTTACGCCATTTTCATTATGAATCATACATATATACATCAATGTGTATTTTATTTCCATCAAAAATTCAAAGCACGTAAATAAAGCTTCACATTAGAGGCGAAAATTTTCTTTCAAAAATCCTTTGAGGCTTCACATCCATTTTACTTCAATGAAAATTGAATATATCTACTTGTGGATTGATAAAATATTTCAACATATCTCTTTTATTTCAAAAAGGTTTTGATTTCATAAATACTCACTGCTATATATATATTCCCAATCCGAGCAATTTTTTTTTAAAAATTCTTTTTTTAACGGTTTAAAAAAATTTTAAAAAAATTTAAAAAAAAGTTTTCAAGAGTCCAATTTAAAAAATGTTTTTAAATTTTTCCATACAAAGTTAAAAAGATTTTTAAAATTTTTTTCTATGAGTGTATAAATTACTCAAGACCTATTAATATTTTCACATTTTTGCAAAGCTATAACAATTTTTTGGTACAATAAAAAATTTTATGATGGACGGAAGTAGATATTATCGGCGCTTGAAAACAACGTCGACACAAAAATGGTACTGAAAAAATGAAAGTACCCTAAAGTACAATTTAGTGAATTAGAATCATCACGCCTTACATAATTCATTTATCCTCGACGTTCGCAGAATTGCAGCAAAGATTATATCTACTAAAAATGGCAAATTTTCAATATAAATTCTTGATCCAAGTTAAGCCTTAAGCTCCAGATCAAGAAAACTCAACTTTCGAGAATTTTTTCATGAATTTTTAAAAAATATATATTTTTTTTTGGTGTGTCGCGAAAATATTTTTGACTCAAAAGTGTGTCGCCAACCAAAAAAGTTTAGTAGACACTGTTTCTAAAAAAAGTTTAATTCAAGCAAAAACATAACACATTTCACATTGCTTTCATTTTAATAAGATGGTTACCCATGGTTACTAAATAAAATATTAGGTGACCAGAATTTTTTTGCACACAGGCCGCTAGATTCGGGATCAAGTCCCCGAAAGTCCCCGAAAGTCCCCTTGCTATGCCCCTTTATCATTTATGAAAATTACTAATATTAAGCTTTTAAAAGGATTCATTTTACACTTTACATTATGTAAACTCTAAATACGAATTTAAGTAGAACAAGGACTTTTAAAGAAGTTTTAATTAGTACGCTTAAAAGTAATATTTTATACATTTTTTTTTATTAGACTTTTTTTTGCAAAAGCACAAAAAAATTTTTAGTGTTACAAGAGTGAACGTTGCGCTAAGCATTTTTGAAACTTGTTTTAAAAAGGTAGCTTAATAATGCACTTTGTTCGGTCGGCTGTTCGGCTGTGAATCGAGATAGAAGCAACCAGACATCGCACGTTGGGACAGAATCGAAAATTTTTTGCAAAAATTATTTTAGTAGCTTATCTGAAAGGTCTTAGTCTAAGGTATAAGAAAGTATAAAAATTTTAGACCAGAAGTCAGCAGTGCTGGAGATACAGCACAAAATGTATCTTGATGACCATTGATGGTGGCGATTTTCAAATCATCATAACTTTTTACTGCTTCCACCGATTTTTCTAAACTTTTTTTTATTTGACAGCTATGAATAAGAGCTTTAATAAAAATATTAGTTTTTATAATTTGGAGCTATGCACAGTGCATAAAAACCCGAAAAAATACCTAGTTGGTCACACTAACTTTAGGTATGCGGATCACGAGTGTGATTAAAAAATTTTATTTTTATGCTAATTTATAGATCTTAGCCTGATCTGCAATAAAAACATAAGTTTTGATTTTAGTTTCTCTACTTTTCTGCCAAAAAAAATGGAATTTTCTCGAAAAAAATCGATTTTTTTTCGAATTTTTAGCTTCAAAGAGCCATAACTCTTGGTAGAATATGAGAGGGGAAACATGTCTTGGCATTTTCTTATAGCTTGTTATTGTAGCTTTAAAAATATGTAAAGATGTTGCAATTCGACTTGCTGTTTTTGCACTTTTAGGCTACTTGAAACTCAAAAAATATGGATACCTCAATACAAATCTTTAACATTTTTCATCAAAACCATACTCAATCGTAATGAAACTTTCAGTATTTATTTAAATATTGATTATCTTACGATTTCTGTCAAAAAAAGTTGATACATGGTGAAATTTTGTCAAAAATTGGCAAGAAATGATTTTTTTGGTTTTTGAAACCATATAATGGTACCTAGGACTACTGAAACTAAATTTTATAATTTTTTCTCTTCTTTTATTTCATGACACAATAAAATACCTTTCCAACGAGGTACAAAACATTATGAATGAGTGAGATTTGTCTGATTTATTGCGAAAAAACTGAAAAAATGTTCAAATTTGGGCGAGTTTGAAGGTCCATACTTTACATTTTTGCTTATATTTCTCGCTTATCTTAAGTAAATGTAATAAATTTGGTATCGTTGGAAAGCTTATAGTAGTGGCTATTCAGTAATATAAACATTTGAGTTCATAAGTTACACAGTGCATGGTTAGGCTATGTCAAAAATGTCAAATTTTGACTGCCCTCACGTTGGACAGCAAAAATCAAAAAAAATATTTTTGGCCTGTTTTCTACAGAATCATGTCTAAACTAACATATAATAACCAAAAAAGTATTTTTCAGTCATAATTGGCAGTAAACGAGCTCATAGCAAAAGCATCAATTTTTTTGGAAAATTAAAAAAAATCCGAAAATTCCAAAAAATTTGATGTTTTTTCTATGAGCTCGTTTACTGCAATTATGACTGAAAAATACTTTTTTGGTTATTATATGTTAGTTTAGACATGATTAGAAAACAGGCCAAAAATATTTTTTTTTGATTTTTGCTGTCCAACGTGAGGGCAGTCAAAATTTGACATTTTTGACATAGCCTAACCATGCACTGTGTAACTTATGAACTCAAATGTTTATATTACTGAATAGCCACTACTATAAGCTTTCCAACGATACCAAATTTATTACATTTACTTAAGATAAGCGAGAAATATAAGCAAAAATGTAAAGTATGGACCTTCAAACTCGCCCAAATTTGAACATTTTTTCAGTTTTTTCGCGATAAATCAGACAAATCTCACTCATTCATAATGTTTTATACCTCGTTGGAAAGGTATTTTATTGTGTCATGAAATAAAAGAAGAGAAAAAATTATAAAATTTAGTTTCAGTAGTCCTAGGTACCATTATATGGTTTCAAAAACCAAAAAAATCATTTCTTGCCAATTTTTGACAAAATTTCACCATGTATCAACTTTTTTTGACAGAAATCGTAAGATAATCAATATTTAAATAAATACTGAAAGTTTCATTACGATTGAGTATGGTTTTGATGAAAAATGTTAAAGATTTGTATTGAGGTATCCATATTTTTTGAGTTTCAAGTAGCCTAAAAGTGCAAAAACAGCAAGTCGAATTGCAACATCTTTACATATTTTTAAAGCTACAATAACAAGCTATAAGAAAATGCCAAGACATGTTTCCCCTCTCATATTCTACCAAGAGTTATGGCTCTTTGAAGCTAAAAATTCGAAAAAAAATCGATTTTTTTTCGAGAAAATTCCATTTTTTTGGCAGAAAAGTAGAGAAACTAAAATCAAAACTTATGTTTTTATTGCAGATCAGGCTAAGATCTATAAATTAGCATAAAAATAAAAATTTTTAATCACACTCGTGATCCGCATACCTAAAGTTAGTGTGACCAACTAGGTATTTTTTCGGTTTTTCGGGTTTTTATGCACTGTGCATAGCTCCAAATTATAAAAACTAATATTTTTATTAAAGCTCTTATTCATAGCTGTCAAATAAAAAAAAGTTTAGAAAAATCGGTGGAAGCAGTAAAAAGTTATGATGATTTGAAAATCGCCACCATCAATGGTCATCAAGATACATTTTGTGCTGTATCTCCAGCACTGCTGACTTCTGGTCTAAAATTTTTATACTTTCTTATACCTTAGACTAAGACCTTTCAGATAAGCTACTAAAATAATTTTTGCAAAAAATTTTCGATTCTGTCCCAACGTGCATCGTAGAGAGCTCTGGTTTTTTGCATTAGCTCAGTGCTATCGAGTTATTGGCGTATCGATTAGTTTGAAAGCTCAAAACCATCGCTAAATACTATAATTAATGATTTTTTAATTTTAATACGGTATAACCTGTCAAAATTTTGTTTTCCCTCTATAATTTCAATATTACCTCTATAATTTCAAATATATTTTGATTTGTTTTTTTTTTTTTCAAAAAACCGTTAAATGACAAACCATTTTATTATATGAAAATTCACCGTGCAAATTGTTAATTATACTATAATTAATGATTTTCAAGTGTATTTATGCGGGAAAATTTCAAATATATTTTGACCGTTAGAAAAATTGAATTTCAAAAAACCGTTATCGAGCCGTCGAATTTATTTGTCACAAAATATTCATGATTGACTTCTTTAATACGAAGTGCTTTGCTAATCAAATACTGATCGCTAACACAAAAATGCGCTGAAGTCCCTCGATCTATAACACGAGGACTTTCTTTAAATTTCAATAGAAAGTATTAGTAAAATACCAATTTCTTTGACATTTTCAAAAAATTCTTAATATTCTCTATTATTTCATAGCATGCAAACTTTTTTAATTCAGTTATTAAGTAATTTTTTGAATTAATAATTATAAGTTGTCAGATATTTTGTCATGAACATCCGAAATGATTGCACATCTAATAAATTACATTTATACACTAATCATTTAACTGCTGAAACAATAAGAAGTTTTCCTAATTGTTTATTAGCAACTTATCATTCAATTTAATTAATTATCTCTCTTTTTCTCTTTACTTATGTGTCATTTTCATTTTGTTAACATTTTTTGGAAATTTATTTTCTCCATATTTATTTCTTACATTCTTCTCTTCATCAATCATTTTTTGTCAATCAATTATCATTCAATTAAAAGATCGTAAGCTCACTGTTTATGACATTACTGACAATAACAACGATAACCGAAAATCAACAAATGGCATAAAAAAGTTTATTTTTGTTTAGACCAGTTGACTTTTAAGAGGTCGTTCGTAAATTACGTCATGCAAAAAGCCGACTTTTTTAACCCTCCCCCACAAAAAATTTTTGTTTTTGGATTGTCACAAAATTCTACAACTATTACTATTTAATAACTAACGACCGATTGAATTTTAAGTTTACACAATTTTGTGAACACATTATGTACTTTTCTGACGGATTTATTTAAAACTTTTTAGCCCCACTACTCTCACAATATTAACTTCAATTTTCTTTAAAATAATTTTGTACAAATCAACAAAGAACACGATAGCTAAAAAACGAACTGAAACTTGCTGACATTGTAAAAAAATCTTCGCCAGATTAATGAAAATATGTTAAGTGAAGAAGTAGAAAAATGTTCTATAATGACCTCACAACTCATTTACGAATGACTTAATTCTTTATCCAATTTCTTTTTGCTGTCAACTTTGCGATTAAATTTTGTTTTTCTTTTCATTATGTTGATAAACGAAGAAAATAAAATTTCCTTCCATCAACTAATTTTTCGTGCTATTAAAGCAAAAAAAAAAAGCGTAATAGAAAAAAAAACGAAAATTATGTAGGAGTTTGAGAGGGGAAGCGTTCAATTTATTCGAGCAAAAGCAATGTTTATTTTCCTCATTAAACGGCAAAAGGGCTCGAGGAACTTAGAAAAATATTTTTTGACTAAAATAAGAAAAAAATATACTCTCTTGTTTCGTGCAACAAATATTTTTTTTATACGATGTCCATAAAGAGAAATGAAAATGTGAACTTAGTAAAAGCATGAGAAATGTTGTTATAATGCTTCCGGTAAAATTAGAAACGAAACATGTTGGTACAGGATAAGAAAAAAACTAGGTTCATTTTCCAACATTTTCTTTATGTATCATCAATTTCTCTTTTTTATGTCTCATTGTGGTCGAAAAAAGCAAAATGAATAGAGCTACTTGCTAAAAAATTACAATAATCACCATTTGACCTACATATTTTCAATACAAATGTAAGACCTCAAGCAAATATCTCATGTCATTTTGACATTCATTTCTTCTATCTCTTCTTGGCATGTTTCTTTATAATGCCTTTTCAACTATATCAATATCCTTATGTGATACTATTGAAGCATACGAAACATTTTCCTTTAAGAATGTGCTTATACTTTTTTATATTCTTTCTTGTCTCCCATGATGTTCCTTTCTAAAATCATTCAGTTCCATATTGTTGACTCAAGTGTCCTTTACTTCTACCGTATCCGGAAAAACGGTATTTCATAAATAATGAATGAATTATTGTACAAAGTAAATGCTTTTCGTACTGTTGTAATGTATATGGAGGATTGAAAATGATATATTTGGATTAGGGCAGAGTCTTACCCAGAAATTTTTTTAGGAGGGTCCAAAAATTTTTCTCGATTCTGTTTGCGTTTACGAAGTATATAATATCGAGTTAATAAATAAAAATATACGTCAGGTAGAGTGAACTGAAAACTTTGTAATAAGTGGAGGGGATCTTAAAACTCGTTTTTTAAAATCATAAGAATAATTCAATTTTTTTTTAATTAAAGGACTTCATCGTAAATACATGTACAACAATTTATGCACACTAAAATTCATTGTATCAATAGTAAATTCCAACAGCAAATGGGAGCTAACAGAAAAATTTCGGGCGAAAAATTGAAAAGAAAATTTTAAAATTTCCAAAAAAATTCTTGTTCAGAAAAATTTGTACTGAGTTTGATTTTGAGTTCGGGGGCTGAAGCCTGGCTGCGCTCCTAATTCATTGAATCTATTTTATCTCTTTTAAAGACAATTTTCTTGCTTCTCCATAGTATTTTTTAAGAAAATAATACATTATTAAAATTAAATTAGAGATAGACTTTGATCTATGCGGGAACCGTCCGGTCATTTTCTTAGTAATTTGAAAATACAAATCGAATATTTCTATCCAATATTTATTAAGTTCAATTCATCTTAATAGGGGAAAAAGTTTTTTTTTCTGTTTTTATGTATGTACAAAAAATTACATTTTCTTGAATTTGATTTTTAAAAAACCAGACTACTTCGTCACTTAGATTTGGTTGTAGCAAAAAATCACATTGAATTTATATTTTTGCATTTTATTTTAATATATATCGATTGAAACTTTTTAATATGTCAAATTGTTCCATACAATATCGCCACGATTCTTTTATTTAATGAATTTGATGAATTAACACTCTAACTTCATTTACAACGAACTTTTATAATTCAAAGGTATCGAACCTGTTTCACATCTTTGAAGTTGTTTTGCATTTCTTCATTTTTTCCTCACTTTTTTACGTGTCCTTGGAAGAGAAAGATCGTGGTGGATATTTTTTATTAAATACCAATTAAAGTGAGTTTAATATAATTTTTGTAATGAAAATAGTGAACAAAATGTAAAATCACCAATTAGGTGATTAAATTTGTATTTCAAATAGCTGGAAAAAGACTCGGACGAGAACTCTACGTAAATTTTTAAGTAAACACGCTGTGTCAGCACATTTTTAATAAGAAGTTCGTTGTCTGGATTATTAATTAATTAGCTAAGGATTAAAGCCGCTAGAAAATCACGAAAATGGTAAATAAATAACAAAAATTCCTCGACATAAATTATTTAATCACTAGTTAATTAATCACAATTATGAACTGCAAGACGAGCTTGCAATTTTCCGACGTAATGGGATAACGCTTCTAATAGAAAGGTAAAAGTTAAATTTTCCAAAGTTATCACAATTTGAAATTTATGAAAATTTAACTTAAATATGGAAATTTTGAAAATATTTAAGATTGAAAACAGATAATACATAAGTTTATAATTTATGCCTAAAGATTTATTTCATTCATTATTAATTTTTAATCTTCTGCTCTACTATTAAAAAACCTTTAGCTATAGAAGACCCATAGCTGTCCTTGCCCTTTTTGGCATTTTCGTACAGTTATAGAAAATTAAATATGGGAAATCCAATAAAAATCGTTCTCTTGCCGTTGTCGGGCAATAGCCATTTAGAATCTGGCAAAATCGTAAGAAAATCAGACAAACTTCTTCCTAGGGTGTAAATGTTTTGAAGCTAATAAGGAAAAAATGAAAATGTAATGCTGATATGAAGAGGGAGCTTTCCTCATACATCTCAAAGCAGAACATAGCAAACACTCAACACTTAAGAATGTAGGCAACGTAAAGCAAGCAGAATGTTTGTAATATTAAATTGCGGATGTGACAAATTACATCATATAAAAGCGAAAGAATGGAAAAGGAGTAAAAGAAGATTCTTACAAAATGAGATGATTCACACATACTTCACAACTCTGTATGTTTTATCCCAAACCGCTAAGTATTTCGCCCCCTCCTCCCCGTACTACAGAAGAATAACAAAGAGAACAATATATTATTTCTAACAACACAAAAATACATATGCGAATGATGTAACTTGATATTATGTTTTTTATGCTTGTTGAAAAATATTTAAGACTTTAGCTTTTTTTTTGGATTTTACATGCATCCACGCAAAAGGACTTTTTCGCCTTATCTTAAATATAATTCCTCTGAGAATCATTAATAACATTTTCTTCACTTTACTTCTTCGTCTTCTCGTTGGTGCTTTTTTCAAGTTGTTATTATGAATAGCACAAATGATACGTGATGAATGAAAGTGACTTGATTTTTTGTCTCTATTTTTTATCTTCTGCCCCTGTTTCTGCCCTTTTTATGATTTTCTTTTTACTACTAAGTTGATAACATGTTTCGCAAATGTTGTATTAAGTTCAAAATTTTTTTCTGATTAATTGTTTGTAAAAGATGTTTTCCATATGTTAAGCGTAGGTGAATAAATATATCTTAATTCATATTTTTGTCCGAATTATAAACTTCCCAAAATTTCGGAACTTCAACTTTTCTATATTCTCAATAAACAAATAAATTAATTGCATCTTTACTTACAAGATAATTGTTTTATAGCAAAATATTAACATGAAATTCTTTGCTTGTGTTTGTAGCGTTGCGATAAGAATAATAAAGGTACAATTTTTTATCATTACGATGTCATGAGATAAGTAAGAAAAAAAATGTGGCAGTAAATTCAACTAATGACAGACCATTTGTTACATTACCAAAACATTTCGTGTGTTCACCATTGCCGATCAAATAAATATCATCACGGCATGACTAAAAAATATTATATTTGTGGGCGATCTCATAAATGTGGATATATTCAGTATCGACTACCAGCTATTATTGTTTGTTGATACAATGGGATGAGTATAGAAAAAATCACGTAATATGTACACAAATTACAAATCCCCGAACGTAAACTTCATCAACAAAATAAAGAGCAACAAAAAGTATGGTAAAAATGTTACAGGCATGCGATGTTTGAATGCGGCAGGCAGCAAATTGTCGGACAATAAAAGTATAACGAAAAACAATAAAAAAATGTATATATTGGTGAGATTTCTAATACTAAGAGCATGTGCATACACGTTACTACAGTATACCAGTGATGAACGTAAAGCAAGAGACACGGACTCCCCATCATGACTCTAATGGCTTTTCTTTCTTTCTCTATTTTATTCCCTATCATCTCATTTTTGATGATGATGACAATTATATTTTTATGACTTTTGATGAAGAAAATGTTCTGATGCGATTATGACAAATGATGACAGTAAAGCTGCTAGATACAAGAAAAAGGAAACAAAATGTTAAACCTCATTGATGTCTGGTTTCTGTTTAAATTTCTGATTATTCTGAATTTCTGAAATTGGTAAATTAATACTTTTAATGACACCAGAAAAAAATTGGAGTCCGGACTCCAGGAGTCGTTGAGTCCGAAAATTGGAAATTTTAGAAAAATTTTCATGATCATTGGAAAATGATGGAAAATAGAAATTATTAAAACATTGTTGAAAAATGGTAAAAATATTGGAAATTGGTGAAATTTTTTGAAAACTTATGACAATTGTTAGAAAATGATTGAAATTTATGATTGGAAGTTTGAAAAATTGATGAAAACAATTTTCCAACAGTTTTCATCTATTTTTATCAATTTTCTACACTTTTCAACAGTTTTAATCATTTTTCAAATTTGCCACCATTTTCTTTGAAAGTTTTATCAGCTTATTTATTTGCAACAATTTTCATCATTTCCACCATTTTTCAACAATTTCTATTTTCTAATAGTTTTCATCATGTTCCAATGAATAGGGAAAAAAATTTAAAATTTCCAATTTTTGGACTCCACGGACTCTGGGAGTCCTGCCAACTCTGCTTTTAATTTATTTTTTAGCTATGAAACTTTATCAAAATTCTTATATTATTCAATTGAAAAAATAATAGTTAATTTTAACGCATACTTGAATCTTGTTTTCAAAAAGGTATCTTAATAAAACTGACTAGCTGGCTACTAAGAAAAACTTTTTACCCTCGCAGTGGCTTTTTGCATTAGCTCAGTGCCATCGAAAAGTTTTATTTGTTGAAATATATTAACTACAAACTAGAAAAAAGTAACGAAAAAGAAAACTGACGCAAAAAATTAGTCAAAAATATTTAAATAATAAGCACCATTTTTTAAATAAAAATTTATTAAAAAAATATTTGAAAAATAAAAGATTAAAAAATTACCCCCCTTCCCCGTTTGACTTGAATTTGAATTTACTTCTATCCAATTATAAATTATTTTATATACATACCAATACATACAAGTGGCAATATAGAGTAAAAACATACAAAAGCGTGAAACTTCCATAAATTGACTGTAAGGAGATATAAAAAAAGAGTTTTTAAATATTCGATTCATGCATGACTTTTCTTCAATATGTTTAATCTTGTCATATTTGCATGTAACAATATTACTTAAATCATGCAGTAAAATATGTGAAATTTTATTTCTATCAAATTAGCGTACATGATTAAAATGCTTTTTAACATTGACGCGTTATGGTTTTGGATTTGTATTTCTTGCTAAGATTTTTTCATTTATCGAAGAAGACTTAAAAAAATTAAATTTTTTAATCCCTCAATTTTTTCAATATTTTTAGTTGTGCTTATTTTTGTTAATTCTAAAACATTAAAGTCTACTCAAAAAGTTATTGGGACAAAATGTTGATATAACTTCACATTAATAAATTAACATATTAAATATTTTATGATACGACAAGAAAGCAGGGAGAATAAAAAAGAAATATATGATAAATATTCAACACGGATAGCGAGGTTTTGTGAAATTTATTTAAATTTTTCCCCATAGACTGGCAATAGCAAACACAGAAGTTTCGATATCTGCAAGATTTTGTGGTTCAAGTATCAAATTAACAGCCAGAATTCTAATTTTTCTTCACTTAATTAATTCAATTTTAATTAAATTTAAACATAATTATTGATCTCAACTTGGTGACTCTTCTCTTCCTCTCTTTCCATTTTCACTTACTCTGTACTATTATCTTTTGCTGCTTAATGCTTTCAATAAAATTAGATGTGTTAAGAAGAAAGCATAGAATTTCATTAATTACTCTATGATATTCCAGCACAGATATTTCATCCTCGTTATCATAAACTTGTTTTTCCGCTGTTTTTGCGGTTTCCGTTTTCAATTTTATTTGTTTATTATTCTCTTCTGTTGCTATCTTCTACTTCAAAGCTGAAAAGTTTACTTTTCTTTCTCCGCCAAATTAAAATCCTAATTGAAGTTGAACATCATAACGCAAGTATTGCGTATTAATTAATTAAAATGTTTGCCTTATGATTTCACTAATTAATAGGAATGAAAATTATTCGAATTATGAGGTTTTTACTAATAATTTTTTTAAATTAATATAATAGTTTCCAAGTTTTGTCATTTTGTACGCTTGTACAGCCTCTCTCATTTTTAGTTTCTTAGATTCTTGAACTTTTTCAAACACAGAATTAGAATACAAATGTTATTAAAAAATTTCAACTAATATTTAAGGTTTTGATCATATACTATAAGGTCATCTAAATATCAATAAAATTATTTTTTTTTTGAGTTTTTTGAGAAAGAAATCTCAAAACAAACCTATCATAAAAAATTATTTCAAAATACCCCCCTCGAAAAATTTCTGGTAACGATTCTGGTTCGACACTTAACTGTTTCAAATAACTAAAAACTTTCTTAAAATTCAATTAAAGTTGTTCATTATTAATTTATTTTTAGTATTCGAGAGCATAAATCAATTTTAATATTTTGCCTTAATTTCTTCCTCGTTATTTATCAGCACAAAAATTAACTTATTAACTTTTAACATCAAGTTAAATGACATAAACGCTTTTTCTTATTGTTACTTAAAACCAGTGGTTTGCTGTTGATTTTATATTTAACTTCAAACATTTTGCTAGCTGAAATTTAATTTCTAAATAAATTCAGCCTTTAAATTTAAGAGTGTTAGCAAAATTTTCAAAAAACCTTTTTCAAATAGTAATTTATTTATAATTGTTACGTAATTAAAAGTTGTAATATAGTGAAATAATTAGTGGTGTTTTGCAGTGTTCGTGAGGAGTAAAAAAATCTTTGATTTCCAAAATCTTTTTTTTTGTGATTTCAGAAAATTCGTGATTTTTAAAATTCTACGTAAATCTTTACGTAGGATTTTGCATACGTAAAGAAAATCATTACGTAGAGATTTTCGTTACGTAAAATCATTTTTGTTTATGATTTTCATTATGAATCATTTTGAACATTTTAGTCTCAATTTCTTATGCAGATTAGTTAAGCTGTTTTGAATAAGCACATTACACTTTAAGTGCTTAATTTATGTAAATGTCAATACAAAAGATAATAAAGAATATTAAAGATTTATGTAGGATTTTAAAAATCACGGATTTTCTGAAATCACAAAAAAAAATTATTTTGGAAATCAAAGATTTTTTTTACTCCTCACGAACACTGGTGTTTTGTAATTTTCAATAGATTTTAAATGAGTGAAAGTTACCCCTGAAAGTAAAATAATAAATATATATTTTCTCAAAAATATTTTATGATTAAATAAGTTAAGTCGATCGAATATCATATTTTTATACAGCTCAAATCAAGAAACATAAAATAATAAATAGAACAATCATTAATAGGACAATGAAAGAAAAAATAATTATCAAACAAGTAAACTCATTGAAGAACTATAATTTTTCTTTTTTCACCATAAATTTTCAATAAATTTATAAATATAAAAAGTAAAAGAGCCGCGGGTTAAAATTATAGGGAAGACAAAAGAATGCGATCGACTTCCTGTACTTTCTTGAGGCAAAAAAGAGAAGAAAAAAACTCTTTCATCGTCACCATTGACGCTGTGAGCACGGAATAAATATTTTTATGTAAGATACATAGGTACCTTTTCAAAGCTAAAATTATTAAGAAAATGAGAAAGCGATAGAAGCAGAGACAGCAAAAGAGTAAAAAAATCATATCGATGGAAGCAAAGAACAAAATAAGAAGAATTTTTATTTTGCTGTGTCATTAAAATCTTGTGGTTTACACTGTCATTGTGATTCGTAACCTTCTTTGTGAATTGAGGCAGAGAAAATGGGATATTTTTAAGGATTTACAAAATTTTAGTGCTGGAATTTTTCATCACATCAACTATACGCATGACTAAGCAAAATTTGAAAATAAAATCACAACAGTCTCTTATGAGATTTTGCAACTGCTGAATGCTTTTCTCCAATACGAAATTCAATTGAGCTTATACAAATGAAAATACCTAAAATCCATAATTTAGTTTTAAACCATTTTCTTATGAACTACTTAACGATATTTGACATTTTATAATTGTTTGTATTTTAAAAAATTTTTTTTGTTTAATATCTTTCAAAAAATTTAAAGAAAGTCCTCGTGTTATAGATCGAGGGACTTCAGCGCATTTTTGTGTTAGCGATCAGTATTTGATTAGCAAAGTACTGCGTATTAGATAAGTCAATCACGAATATTTTGTGACTTAAATAAATTCGACGGCTCGATAACGGTTTTTTGGCATTCAAATTTTCTAACGGTCAAAATATATTTGAAAATTTCCCGCGTAAATGTACTTGAAAATCATTAATTATAGTATAATTAACAATTTTGCGGAGAATTTTCATATATTAAAATGGTTTGTCATTTAACGGTTTTTTGAAATTCAAACTTTCTAACGGTCAAAATATATTTGAAAATTTCCCGCGTAAATGCACTTGAAAATCATTAATTATAGTATAATTAACAATTTGCACGGTGAATTTTCATATATTAAAATGGTTTGTCATTTAACGGTTTTTTGAAATTCAAACTTTCTAACGGTCAAAATATATTTGAAAATTTCCCGCGTAAATGTACTTGAAAATCATTAATTATAGTATAATTAACAATTTTGCGGAGAATTTTCATATATTAAAATGGTTTGTCATTTAACGGTTTTTTGAAATTCAAACTTTCTAACGGTCAAAATATATTTGAAAATTTCCCGCGTAAATGCACTTGAAAATCATTAATTATAGTATAATTAACAATTTGCACGGTGAATTTTCATATATTAAAATGGTTTGTCATTTAACGGTTTTTTGAAATTCAAACTTTCTAACGGTCAAAATATATTTGAAAATTTCCCGCGTAAATACACTTGAAAATCATTAATTATAGTATAATTAACAATTTGCAATTTTTTAAATCAGTTTTTTAAATTTTAAAAACAAATTACTTAGATTTTAAAAATAATTTTTAGAATTGTTTTTAAAAACATTTTAAAAACTGATTTTTAGAATTATTTTTATGAGTGTGATATTATTTCACTCTAAGAAAACAGTTATGTTGCTTTAAAATTACTCCTGTTCATTAGCATTTTATGTAAAAAAGCTATTTTTCTAAGCCGCAGGATAAGACGTTCTACTTAATTGGAAATTTATTTCATGATGTAGTATTTTATTCTTCGTTAGGTCCAAGTGCCTTTATGAGCAAAAAAACAATTAATGTAAAAATAAGCCCAAGTGTAGAGCGGCACGGATAAAACGTGCCCACAAACTTGCTTGCATGTCTTAGAGAAAGTGTCCTGGAAAGTGCTATTGCGAACAATTATAATTCTGTTCCATAAAATGCAAAAAACTGATTTCACAATTATGATTGAAAAAATTCAGTATTCTTATGAGTCTATTTAATAAACTTTAATTATGTCTTCATCAACATAATTTTTGATTAGTTTATTTAAATTCTATAGTAAAAATTTTAGACCCTATTAGTGCTAAATTATTTACATTAATTGTTTTTTTGCTCATAAAGGCACTTGGACCTAACGAAGAATAAAATACTACATCATGAAATAAATTTCCAATAAAGTAGAACGTCTTATCCTGCGGCTTAGAAAAATAGCTTTTTTACATAAAATGCTAATGAACAGGAGTAATTTTAAAGCAACATAACTGTTTTCTTAGAGTGAAATAATATCACACTCATAAAAATAATTCTAAAAATCAGTTTTTAAAATGTTTTTAAAAACAATTCTAAAAATTATTTTTAAAATCTAAGTAATATGTTTTTAAAATTTTAGGGTTCGGAAACATACAGTATGCATACTGTAAGTTAAAAAACATACAGTATACATACTGTATGCATACAGTATGCATACTGTATGTAAAATTTTGAAATTCAATTAGCCGTTAATAAATTATATTAAAGCTAATTGCTTTTTTCTCTTTTTTTAGCTTAATTTGAGCATTTGTAAAGCTAATATAATGTTTCTATTGCTGTTTTGTGTTTAAAACAGTGCAATAGAAGCACTAGAATCAGAGAAAATTAACAAAATTAATATTTTGGTCAATGAAAGCAAACGATGAAACAAAATTTTCAAATTTCAAAAAACCGTTAAAAAATTTTTGTTTCATTTTTCATTTTTTCTTAATTATACTAAGTTTTTCAATTTATTTTGAATGCAATTAGATAAGTTAGACTAAATTCAATATTTTTTTGCCAAAATACTAATTTATTATGGATATTTTCTTCAGAATAACTTAATTTGTAAAATGGTTAATTATAGCTTAATTAAGATATTATGATTAAATTTTTCTACTGATAATGATAGTTCACGAGCATTACTAACTTTTTCATGAAGGAAGAAATATTGTATCTCATTTTCGTTATTTTTGCAGCCGTTATTTTTGAATTCAAATTTTACATACAGTATGCATACAGTATACATGTTTTTTTCCGAACCCTAGCTAAATATAATGTTAATTTTTTAGGGTTTTTCCATACAAAAGTTTATTTTGTATTTGTACCAATAAGTAAAAACCCAAAAATTTTACATCTCTAACAGAAAATAAATAAATTTGTGTTAGAAAAATTAAAGTTAGTATGTATAATGTTTAGTAAAGAAATCCGATGAAAGTCTTACATATTTTGAACAAAAGATATCAAATTCATCATATGTAGATTTTGTAGACCACCCATTGAATACAAATTGAATAACAACTTCTCCTGCGGGATCTCTACGTATAATGTGATAAGTTTAAATATTTCAAAATCTCATCAACAGTAACATTATCGATATATTTGAAGATTAATGACATTAATTTATCACTTAGTAGATCTCTGAGATAGATAAAACAGACAACTGATTAAAATATAAAGCAGAGATGAAGAGGTTAATTCTGATCATTATTCTTATTTCATTTATTGAACAATCCTTACTGGCTACAACTTTAACTTTATAAATTCAATAATTTGATGATCAATTTTCCATCCATTATTAAAATTTTACTTACAATAACTTTAAATCGTTAAATGCGTTTTTTGGATCGGTAATTTTCAATAAAAATTGGTATCGGAAAATGTTAATAAATCGTCTCATTGCCTCTCATGCACAATTCTTGTTCGATTAATTCTTTTGCACGATTGATCTTTTTGCTTTTTCTCAGTCGGAAATTTATTTAAAATTTCATTTTTAGGTAATTATCTGTTAAAAAAGTTTACAGTTCAATCATTTTCTTATGGCAAGATATACTAAAATGCAACGAAGAATATATAATTGATTTTCTTCCTTCCAATTAAGCAAGTTTCAGCAAAAATAATTGATAAATTATCAACTATTATAAATTGACATAGAAATAAACGAAATGGTTGCAAGCGGCACCATAACTGAAATTAAAAATTCATTTAATTTGTAATTTTTATCTACCATTGCAATCGACTGCGTGTTATAGATGCTTATGTTGATGTAAATTGCTAGCTATTGCCACTATTTGCTTAATGTAAATACTTCGCAACTGCTCATGGTAATTAATTACCTTCTCTACCAGTAATTTTATTGAACAGTGGTGTATTGGTAGAGACCAATAGTTGATAAATAATAACCAATATTCAGTAATGTTCGCAATTTTCAATATAAATGTAGATATATAAGTATCCATATATTTATGCAATGTGCAACCAATAATTATTGCCATTCCGCTATCATTAATTAATCATCGTATTCCATTTAAAGTGAAAACGAACTGAAATTTTGTATATACATATTATCGGAGATATTTATTTTTCCTGAACAAGTGAAGAAGAAGAAAAAAATCGATTTTATTATTATAAAACATAAACAATTTTAAATGATTTTGTTATACTTCTTCTTTGCAAAAAACAAAATTCATCTTATCAGAAATTATGAGAAAATCACCTAGGTTGATGAAGACTTCCGGCGATTCTTGAAATTACTAAGTGATAAATGGAATAACGAAAAAGGAAAAGAATTCAGAAAAGTTAAATATAGGAATTTGAATTTTTATTTAGAACTCTTCAAGTTCATATTTACTTAGTCATTTGACTAGAAGAGTCGTTCGGTTAGCTGAGTAAGCTTAAGCTTAACTGCAGTCATGAATAAAATTTTTTAGTTCTAATTATCTAAATAGAAATTTTATGTAATCTTAATTTGAGTTTTATTTAAGTAATCACTCGATTAAGACCAAAATCTCCATCCATTCGTAAAAACCTCACGATTCATTTTAGCATCTCAAATAGGATTACGACTCATCTTCCGTAGTTCTATAATAAACAAACAAAGCATATACATTGAATGAATTTACTGTCCATTCTCTTTAATAATCTGAATAGAAAAATAAAGGAAAGGAAAAATACTGCAAAACAAATTTTTATCTTCATGCTTATAATATTACATGTAATGAAGAAGAATGAGAGCATGGAAGAAAAATATGATTCAAATAATTGTTTCTCGCATAAAAAAATGCAATCTTATTATCATAATCATAAAAGGTTTCTCTCCAGCTCGTTCTACTCTCGCTAAAATGTTGTTTCTTTTTTCATTCTTTCTCTATTATTGTTGTTATTGCATAGTTCTGTATTTCTATTTGTGTATACAGCGAAGTCTTCATTTCTTTTTAGTCTTTTGGATGAGCTCAAACCATTATTCGTAGGGAATGAAAATTGTACCATAATAATATCATAATAATGCTCTTCTATGAGTATTTCAGGCCAGTTGTTCAGATAAAGAAAAGAGATGAAGCAATTGAGTGAATGAGAAGGAAAATCAAATGAAATGGATATAAAAAGGAAGCAAAAAATTTTGATGCTGGTGCTGCTCTTCATAATAAAACAATAATCATAAAGAAAAAAACTGAACTTTTATTATAATGATCTCGATTGCTGTATTATAAGAAAAGAGAAGAAAGAGGATGAAATAAGATGAAAGCATGATAATGAAAGGAATCAAATTGAAATTTGTACATTATAATCTTAGACATTTTTGTAATTAGCCAAAAACATCCACATAATCTTTTAGTTGTTAATTATTGTCCATCTAGTTCAGTGATGCCCAACCTGTGTGCCGCGGTACACTACTGATTTCAACTTTTTAATTTAAATTTGAAAGAAAATTGCCAAAAATTTTTCTAAGCTAAGCTAATATGACTTAACTAGCACTTTCACTATATCACTAATAAAAGCATTTTTCTTTTTAAAAAACATTGGGTGTGCTGCAAAAAAATTTTGGTCTATAAGTGTGCCACGGAGGAAAAAAAGTTTGGCACCACTGATCTAGTTGCATTAAACATTATAATTAGGTAAGGAGTCGTTTGCAAATTACGTCATGCTTAAAGGATGAGTGGTCGAATAATTTGTCAAAATCTAAACAAAGAAAAATTTTTTCTATGGAAAATTTGTGACAAAAAAGCAGTCGAAAAAATAGTTTTTTACGTGACGTAATTTACGAATGCGTCGTCCTATAACCTAATAAACGATATAGTTAAATATTACACTCATGTTTAAAAATTATAACAATAATGTTGATAAAAATTATCACTTTCCGAGGGACAAAGTTTTTAATACAAGACTAGTGTCATGCTCGCACATACATATTTTTAAAAATCTATTGAAATCTAGTAAATAGAAATAGAAAGTTAAAAACTTTTTTTAAATGAATATTATTAGCATATCGTGCATTAAAAGCAATTTCAAACACACCAACTCCTATAAGAAATATATACTTTTTTTGTTGAATTATTTCCTTTTTATCTTGATAAAGATTGCATCAAAAGTCAAAAAATATATGGAATGTTTTTGAGATAACAGGCATGAACATAAGCAGTTACACTTGTGCAAAATAAAATTTTGTTACAAACCACAAACAGAAGATGCAAATTAAGGTATTTTCTATGTGCTGAAATATAACAATAACACTTTCAAAATGATGTTTAGCATTCGTTTTTTATTCTTAAATTTTCTTCTTTCATACATTTTATTTATTTTCAAAATTGTGTGAGATGAATGTAAAAAAAAGACTAAACAAAAAGAAAAGATAACCGAGAAAGAGACCATTACATGCTGTTATTATTACCTTAAATTATGATATTTCTTTTGAATTCTTATTTTATTGTTCTTTTCTTTTTTATTTTTTTCTTCGCTCGCTATTTGGCAATTTACTGTTATATTTTTTTCTCATTTTTGGGGACTTCTACTAATCTTTTCCAGTGAAGCGTTTTCAAACATATATTTTCATTATTTTGTTTGTGTTTAGTCGAAAAATAGGATCCACTAGTACAAAAAACACTTTATAGTCAACGAAAAATCTTACAATTGTTATAAGACAGCGATAACGCCTTCATATGAATACACAGAAGATGAAAATATCATTTAAGAAGATTATAGACAGAAAGATTCTCATTGATCGAATGAAAGAATTTGAACATGAAACGCATATGGCACGAATAAAATAACTAAATATATTAATAGCTTTTATGATGATACAATATTACAGTCAATTAAAACCTTCATTAAACGGATATCAAAATTTATCCGAGTAATAATTTTTGTAAATACAATATATTAATGAAATGATAAACTTTGAACTTTTTTCTCTTTTATGCTGACGCTCATTCGAGTTTAATGAATCAATTGAAGGCAAACATGATGAGTGAATTATGAATATGCTCAAAGTGATGATGATGATGGGAAGCATAAAAGAAGCAATAAATGGGTGGAGAAGGTTAATATCTTTCAATGAATGATTTCGTCATGTTTTTATTCATGTTGTCCAATTACTTCTGTTTTTTGATTTTTAAACTTTTTAATACTGTTCTAGAATATAAATTGATATAACTAAATAAAATGAAAAAAAATCAAATGATAATCTTAGAATTATTAAAGAGGGGAGGGGCGAAGAAAAAATTTTCTGTTCAAAAACCCTAGCAATTTTTTTTTAATTTTTTTTGGTTTGGGCCAATTTTTTTTAAAGGGGATACGTGAACATCCATTCATCCATCTTCCCTAGCTACGCCACTGCCAGTTAGTATAAAATCAATAACATAGCTTAATTTTGCTAATACAGACAATCTCATGGTTTAGTCTTTCATCAACCAAGCAAAAATATCTTCCGATTCCTAGAGAATAGCAAACTTAATGAATAAGTAAATAGATATCATTGCTTGGATCGAAAATTACAAGTGACAATGTAAAATATCGAAGAAAAAAGAAACACAAAAAAATATCCATTTTCTGTCTTCTTTTTGTATACATTCGATGATGATGATCTACCTGAGTTGTATCTGTTGATGTTGATGTGATGTATAGCCTCAAGGCTATTATTTCTTCTCTCTACTTCTCTTCATTTCGTTTCCTTTCCATCATCTTTCAAGATGTTTTGTATATTCATATGTACATAATAAGAAGGAAACAACAACGTTCCTGCTTTTATATATTTATTTTTTCTTGTATTTTTTTATGTATAAAAAGCAGGAGAGAAGGCGCACAATAAGGTGCGACTGAATGGCATGATGAAACAAAAAACAAAAATCTTTAATGTTGTTTTGTTAGCACAACTTGTAATACACAGTAAAATATTTCTCAAGTATATACGTTCTTTATTGACATTCTTATAAATCTTTCTTTCCATTCACAATACGCAGCACAAGCAAAACACAAGGTGAGGAAAAAAAAACTTTCGCATTACATTGTTGAGTCGAATAGGATTCATGAGAGAAATGTATAAAATATTTTCCTCGTACTTTTGAGTTACTTATCACATCAATTTGCTTACTTTTCTTTTTCTTCTTCATGTCCTAAAGATTTCTGCTCTTATGGATATTGGATATATGTTGAAGCATGCAAGAAAAACTACATGAATTATATCTTCCTTTTTAGATTACAAACTCTTTTGTCGGTTCTGGATTAGGAAAATTGATTAAATTATTTTTGTTTACGTATTTTATATAATTGAATTTTGAAGATTTTTCTCTATAGAGAATATTAAAAGTAATATTTTCAATTTTATCAAATTGTTAAAATTTTATGGTGAATTGACATATTGCTAAGATTATGTTTTACAAATAATATTCGATGCCGTACCAAAATTATAAAATTAATTTCGTGAATACTTTACGACCAGATTGTATTTCATACATCAGCTGTAATTTGATTATCATCATTGTGCATCATTTGATCACTAAATTGACCAATGTATGAAATTTCGTTCTAAAAGCATCTCGTCTTTTACCTCATCCACATTTTAATGTGGTTTCTGCTTTCCTTAGAAATAAAATACGTGAAGCATGTAAGAGCAAGAAAAAAAAGGAAGAAAATTATCCAATAAGCAAAGTAAAAAATCTGTTTAATCTTAAAGACATCTGCATTGCATCTGCATCACGTCGTTTTAAGTGATATCATCTCTACTTATTTCACATTGATTGCCTTAAGCTTCCTTTTTCTTTGCTCTCTTCACAATAATTGAATCAAAATTGCTCTTTCGTTACCATTGCAAAAGCACAGTACATATTGCATTAAGACATATACATATATAAACTTCTTATTACATAAAGTTAAGATGAGTGAGCCACGCGAATTGAAAATTTGTATTCTTCTCCGATTAAATTTGTTGATAGGGTTTCTTCGTATTATTATATCTTCTTTTTTGGTTTCTTTGACTCCTTGTGCTTCCAGTTTTTTTTCTTTTTTTCAGGTTTTATTGTATAATAAAAAATCTTGATTGAGATTTCAAAAAAGTCGACTGTGTGGAAGAATCAGGTTTATATTACACACTAACCAGATGCAATCTACGCCACAAAATTCTCTTGAGTTTTTTCTGTCTACCTGCGCGTTTTATATTCTTTTATTATCATCTATTTTTCTTAGTTACTCACTATTCCTTCTTCTTTTTCTGTATTGTAATTTTTGTTTATTGAAAAGGTAGCAAGAAATGCAATTTAGAAAAGAAAAATCGTGCATTTTTGTTTGATTCATATTCGTATGGAATTTGAAATTTAGTTTTTAAAAGATTATATATACTAACAAAATTAGACAAACTGCTATCATATAAAATCTTTGAAATGAAAAATATGTTAAAGCAATAAAAGAAAGGAATCCGAAGATAATTAGATACAACATTTTTTGACGACAGTGAGATGTAAAGTTTTGTATTTTAGACTTTCGAAACTGAAGTGACTTGAATGTTGGATCAAAAAGTATTTTAGAAAACCGCACATGAACATATTTTTAATACAACTATGAATTAAAAAGAATATCAAATTTATTCAATCTTTAACTGTCTGCGTACAAAAAAAATTTAAAATGATCAATTTAATAAACTTGATACGTACACAGAATCTATCAGATTCATTTTTATTCTAAATTAAGATATTTATTGTACAAGAGAGCTATTGAATCTAATCATCATAGTCATCATCATCATAATCTTCTGATTGAATAGATGAAAAGGAGGTTATATTCAAATTGTGTACACAGCAGCAACAGCTAATAATAAATTCAGAAAATTCTTCACTCCTTTTTTTCATCACTTCAATTTTTATCTCTTTCATTGCCTTCATGAATATTCATTTCTTTATATTCTTATTAATTTCAACTAGCAACTTACTTTCCATGGTTTTTTTCCTTTACGTTCCCCGTTAAATGAACTGGTCTGCTTGACGAAGGCAACTTAAGAAGCAGTTGAAATATATAGGACAGTGTAAGGAGAGTAATATAAAAAGACGAGTCCATTTTGAAGAACATCCACACTCAAAAAATTTAATTAGAAAGTTGAGGATGGAAAACAATTAAAAATCTCTAAGTTAAAAACTTTTTCTTTGCCTTAAAATTAAAATGACGCAACTTTCATTTCCTTTCTTCTATTTTCTTTTGTATGAAGACATAAAAATTAAAATTGCTTACAGACAGTTAAAGATGGTGACAATTAAGGCTTAATAAGCAACTTAATGCTTCAATAACTTTCACACAAAAAATCTCATTCATACTCATTCCGTCCTTGTCGTACTTTAAAATATATGTAATTGAAAATGCGACTTACAAATGACTTTTCTCTTCCCAACTCCATAACGATGGTGTGAATTTGGTAATCTAAATGAAATGACAGAATAATGAAATAATTTTATTTTAACGAGAGAATTTATGAATTTATTCTGCTTCTTGGATAGACTGCCATTTTGTATATTCCAAAATATTTGCCTTGAATATCATATATTACAGTGCAAACTCGAGCAAAAAATTGCAAACGTGTAAGATGAATAATTTCAAGATGTTTTAGCTTCTATATCTACAGTGATCTTCCATGCTTAAAATATAAACAGCACTTGTGTATAAATAATAAAACGCAAAGTCTCTAGGGTTCATTCACTTATAACGTTATGCAAAACAGTCACTTTTTAGATCTTCCCTTCCACCCTCGTTACACTCGTTACGTAGTTTAACCGTATTTACAAACTTACCTGTCTCAACCAATTTTGATTCTATTTTTTTTTGTTATTGATGCACAATTCTATGATTAATCTTTTTCAAATAGAATATTTCTGACTATTTTACTTCATTTCCTCACAACATGTGAAATACGGATTTCTCTATCCCAACAAAAACAATAATTCACACGGAATCATGAATATATTAATTTTTATGATTAAAAGGAGAAAAAATAATTAATTCCATTGAAATGAAGAACAAACTTTAGCACATTAGATCACATGAATTTCCATTTTTTACGGCTAAGTGAAATTAATTAGTCCACAAGACACAAAAAAGCGCAATTCTTTTAAGTGATTTTGCTTCAATGTTTTATCCTCGTTTTTTCTGTCTCTCTTTATTCATTATAATGCAATTGTGCTTAATATAATTAAAAGTGAGCAAGTGAGACAGAAAATGAAAATTATAAAGTAAAACAAGCAAATTATGCAACTTGCAATGAGCACTGCTACTGAGATGTTGCTGAAATGTTTAAATGAAATGAGATAAAGCCACAGAAAAAATTAAATTTAATGAAAAGATATGACGATAGAGCAAACATGCAATGTAGGCGATTAAAGTGTAATTTCTTATACTATGCGCTCAAATATTACTTTATGGGTCATTCATAAATGTCGTCCAAATTTTAGATCATCTGGCAGAAACCAGATCCATGGAATCCACGAAAAAATCGATGGAATTCTATGGATTTCGATACTTGTTAATTTTATGGACGCTATAGAATTTATTAATCCTTTTGTAAACTTAAAAAGTGTTAAAAATTACTCATTCAAAACAACTGCTCTCTTCGAAAAACATCTAACTGTACCTCTGAAAAAGACTTATTAAAAATGTAAACATCATTAGATTAATTTTTAAAAAAACTAAAAAAATTTAGTCTGCATAAATTCCATAGCGTCCATAAAATTAACAAGTATCTAAATCCATAGAATCTATGGATTCATGGAACTCCATCGATTTTTTCGTGGATTCCATGGATTTCATTGATTTTTATGGATTCCATGGTTTCTGCCACATGATTCGGATTCGGTGGGTATAACACTGTGTGACAATATCATACAAAAAAATTTGAATGAAAATTTTTTGACAAAGGGGGAGGGATTTAAAAATATTACGATATTTATGAACGATATTGTTTACATACAATGATTTTAAGCTAATAATCGAGCTTTCATAATATAATTATGAAAGCTTGACTGTCGACAAATTCATGACGACGGAATTCATCAAACAAGAGAAAAGGAAAAATTAATTCGATAAATAATCAACTAATTTACGGCTGTATATTTGTAAAGAAAGAATCTAGAAAGATTTGTTTCGCTTAAGGGTGAATCCATGAGTGCCAAAATTCTTCTCAAAACGATTTTTTGTCAATTTTTCCTTAAATAACTTCTTTTAACTCCATATTATACATTTATTTTATGTGTTAATGTAATATCTACCCATGAAAATACAACATTATTAACTTAAATATGTCTAAAAAAAGATATCTCAAGAAAAGTGAAATTAATCGATTAAGTTTACGATAATCGTTTTCTAAACTTTCACTAATATTTCCTTAAATGAAGAATATTAAGGTGCTAACTTGCACAATTCACACTGTATTTCGTCTGGGCTTTCATTTAATCCCTCATTTGTTTGTATTACTGCTGTAATTAAGGAGAAAATTGAGAAAAACAAGCATTAATCGGTTAAATTTTGATCGATTGTTTTGTAATAATCGGTCAAACATTACATATTTTTCCAAAATTTAGTTAATTTAATGATGATTTAGAGTTATTAGCACATCAATTGATGAATAATAAGTCCTATTGAGTTTCAAGAAGTGATTAAATATTAATATTTAAGCAAAAAAAACATTAAAAAAATTCGTGTTGAAAATTTTCAGTTCCGTTTACTCGTGGAATCACCCTTAACGCATTAAAATAATGTCGATGGAATCCAAGGTTCATCACTACTATTTCATTACTCTTTCTATTTTATTTTCATCGTATTACAATTTATAATTATCATCATTCATTCTTCAATAAAATCAAAAAAAAAAGAAATAATATGTTTAAAAAAGTGAAGAATATCCAATTCATGTGGAACAATCATCAAAAAAGAATTTACCGACATCCAAAAATAGAACTCATATCAGAAGCATGAGATAATTAATTGAAATCGTTAAAATAAATCACTTCAAGCGCAAAATAATTTTTCTAGAGTTTTTTCCTGAGATTTTTACATGCATGAGTTTTGGCATTGGATTTGTTATCAATATTTGTTTTCAATTATATGTTAGCCAGTAAAATTTTTGGTATAAACTTTTAATTTTCGGATAGGGGGTAAGTGTCTTCAAAAGCCCCTCCCCAGGCTTCACCCTGAACGCACTTATATATGAACGCACTTGCTAAATTACATATTGCATATATATGTATATATCTTAAAATGGAATTAAAATGCTTCTACTGATTTATAGCTACTTTACAGGGGCATTGAATTTGATGATTATTTCTTTTTTAATCTCCACTTCTGTTCTATATAAGAACAAAGATAATTAATTGAAATTATAGTATTGTGAGACAGCAAAATTATCCTCTCGTCTCTCGCTTTTCACTCTTCAAAAAAATATTCTCCTTTTTTGATGTCTGATGATGTTTAATGCTTACTAATAACAATAATGATGATGATGATAATGAAAGGTTAAAGAAAGATGAGATAATTTGTCAAGAGATGAATGGGTTATGATACATCTAGCTTCTCATATAAATCTATTATTAATGTAACAAATAATTTTATATAATGTTGTCTTTACATTTTCTCTAAAAATAACTTCCATTGCAAATATCAAACAAAAACATTTCACTGTAGGGTAGATCCACAAGTGAGAACTTTTTCTCGATTTCATTTTTCTTAACTTTCTCTTTATTTAACCAACTAATCTTTTTCTTATTCAAAACTGATATAAAAGCGCAAATTCTATCCATTTTGATGTTTGACTCTAAAAATTTCATTTCATAAATATTCTATAAATAGAGCTTTGATAATCAAAAACAGTTGGAAATCATAAAATACTAATTAATCTTTATAATTGATCTATATAGATGCCTTAATAACAGCAAATTATGTTAAAAATTCTGTATTTTATCCTGGATTAGGAAAAAAAAGCTTATTTATAACTCGATGACAAAACAAAATTTTCAAAGAATCGATATATCTCTTTAATTAATGAATAATGACACAAACTATTGCCACAAAACAGTAGATTTTAGTTTGTTTTATCTCTTATTAGTGGTTATTAGATGGTAAAATCTTCAGTTTCTTCTTTTCGATTCTTCGGATGCTGTCATCGAGTTATTGACCGAATAATGAAAATAATTAATACAGAGTTTCGATGTCTGAAATTAGTTAAATATGATATTTTCTGGATTTATACATTGATCAGGGGGAAGACTACTTGGTGGAAAATTTTTCCGCCACGTCTGGCGGAAAATTTTCAGAAAGCACTAAGAATCAAATTTTTGGTGCTAACATGTATAAAACCTTAATACAAGAACTACTGACCCTTTTTCCGCCAGAAAATATGTACAAATTTGGATTTATAGCTCAAAAAGTGCGTGGCGGAAAAATTTTTTTTGGCGGAAAATGATTTTTTCCACCAAGTAGTCTTCCCCCTGACATTGATTTAAATCATAAAATGAGAGCCTTTAATGGAAAAATTTAGTAAAATTTCGATTCTTTGATCAAAAATTTCAAAAACTCATCCAAAAAATCTGTCATATAACCAATTCCAATTATAAAATCAGCTAAAAATTGTTTTCATGACTAATTACGAACTCAATAAAAAAAAGAAATTAAAATCTCAATAACAAAAACTCATTATAGAAGTAATCATTCTGAATTGCGACTTTGAATTTTGGAACTAAATTTATATATCAAAATGATACTAATTTTAATTTTCTTTTGGTCTGGTTGCAGATATAAACTTCAACTTAGCATACAAATGATGTGGTTTATAGGTAAGTTGATCATATCGATCAATATATAAAATTTTCACATAAATATGACCCTTTTAAAATATGAAGAATTAAAATTTTAAAAAAAATTAGTTATTTAACATATATATAAGTTCAAGCATAGTTTTATTTTTCTCTAGCTATGTCGCCAAATTTTCTGAATAGCAGTAAGTGTACCACAAACCGAAAAACTTTGAAAAACACGACTATAAATGATATTTTCGATATTTAACGAAAGTCCCTGTGTTATTGATCGTGGGATTTAAACACATCTTTCTGGTTAAATTGTACTGGAAATAAAAATTCATTAATTATAGTATTTAACGACGGTTTTGAGGTTTTTAAATGATAATGACCCACATAACTCGATGGCACTGAACTAATGCAAAAAACCAGAGATCTCTACGATGTCTGGTTAAAAAGATCTGAAACGTTTGAACAGCGCCAAATATGTGCTAAAAATTAAAGCCATAATTTTTTGCATCAAAACTGAAAATTGAATTTTAAAATTCAATTAATGAATGCAAACAAAATAAAAGCGATATCGATTTTATTAAATAACACATATCCATTAATACGAGTACACATATTTTTTAAAAATTAAAACCAGTTCACGTAGCATCACTGTATCAATGATATATCTCTTTCTATCTCTTTTGACACTAGTATCATTACTAAAAACCCCCGTCAACCATAGAATCACACAGACAATGTGATAATTTTTTATAGATTTTAATTCTATTTCCGAGAAAAATAATAATTTCATGGTTATGTGCAAGTGAAATTCTTGTTTATTAAAATAATTTTGACAGAATTTAACATTTCAAATGTTAAATTGCCGGTAATTTTTCTTGAAATATTCAAAGAGTAGTTTGTATGAGTATTTCTTTTAAATTAACTAATGTATAAAATATTGTTGATCGTTTTATTTTATTAAAAAGTTATTTTTTTTTGAAAGGAAGTTAAAATGGTTTGAAATCTATTACAAAGGTTAAACAAGAATTATTAAAAAACCATCTCCGGAAGTAATAAAAAAAGTAAGGAAAAGATTCTCACGTTTTTTAGAAAAATAATAAATATGGGATTCAAGTTGAATATGTTTGCTTCTTGAATAACTCAATCAACCTTCTTTTACGATCCTTATTAAGGTATCAATTTCAATATTAAATAATAATGAAAAAAGAAATTTCCTCGCAATTAAGTTGAGGAGGGAGAAAATAAATTCAATATATTTTTTTATTCATTTATGAGCGCCTCACAGATTGAAATATTAAAACTGGAGGAAAAAAATCTCTTTTTATTTATGCGGGGTTGTGAAATGAACAAAAAAGAACCCCAAAAAACGATTTCATTAAATATTTTATTGGTCAAAAAAAACAAGCGAAAACAGGCACTGCTTTTATACTGAACAGAAGCAGTATATAAAACAGTATAAAAATGTCATAAATCATTAAAGAATTAATTATTGATGTAATATAAGTCCTAGGTAGTATGCGGGCAATTCGCCACTAGACCTCCTCTTGTTTCATAGCCCAGCAATTTTGCAAATTGCTTATGATGAATATTTCACGACACTTTTTATATATTTGTACAATATACATCACAAATATAACTTCTCCTGTCGTTTTTTTTATTATGTCCTTCATTTCTTATTTGATAGTTGTACAAGCAATGAAAATGTCGGTTTGTCATTTTTTGGTAAAAGGAAGTGCTCAACTTATTCCACATAATATTTTGTATGCATCCTTATAAATAAACAAAGTCTGTTATTATGCCATCCTCTGTCGTGAGCTACCACTTAATCGGAAATTGTACTTGCCGTATTAAATGTTTTATCATGTTTTTACACTACCATGACTCATTAAAGCAGTGGCGCCTCTGAAACCTATGAAAATTTACTCAATATTCAATACTCGAGTAACGGAAAATCAATCGAGTATCAGTTCCTACTTATTTCTTTTACATCTATTCTTCGTTTAGGTTCAATTTGAGTATTTACCTATAAAAATATGAACATAAAAATACAATTAGTATATTATCTGAAGAATAATACTTAATTGACTCAACTTTGCTCTTGAAATAGATTTAATGGGATTCTCTAGACTCTATCTTGCAAACAAATCAGTTGAAACTCGATCCCACTCATCCGAAATATCATTGATGCACTTGACTAATTAGAGGGCCTATCTATTATTTTATATATCAAGTACAAATCGGTTGATTCTTTAAAAGAATGCTCAATTTAACATTATTTCATAATGCTTAGCAGGCTCTACAATTATGCAAAGCGAATATTTATATAAAGCGTGTACGAGACATAAAAACGTGGTAAACTGCAAATTAGATATATTCTGAGCTCGTTTTCTTAATTTCTAAAGAAGTATACATGTAAGTTAAAATCTCAAGGATCATTTTTGGAAATAAAAAAATGGGAGCTTCCCTTTAGGTAGGGTGACCAGATATTTTTTTAAAAACATAGAGGACAAAAAAAAATTTCTAACCCAATTTTCACTTTTTCAGTATCATTTTTATGTCGACGTTTTTTTTGCTTCTGCACTTGAGTCCATCTTATCTAGTGTAAAGCGACAAAATTTTGGAAATAGAGGACAAATTGAACCTTTTAGAGGACAGAGGACAAATTTCAAAAATAGAGGGCAGTCCTCTGAAAAACCAAGCAGATTGTTAGCCTACCTTTAGGCGATATAATAAAATTATTAATTCTTTATTACCAGAAACAGAAATAGATTTCTTAACATGATTTTTTGAAAGTTTCTATTGTGAAATTAAGAATAGAAGGACAAAATCGTGTAATAATATAGAATAAAATGGTGATAATCTTCCATGCAAGAACTCATGATTAAAGTTCTACTACATACGGACGGATTGGCTTCTTTAAGGTAGTGAATAAAATAGCTTTCTTTATTTTGGTCTATCGAAATTATCCCTTTTTATGCTCATTGCTGTTTTTTCTTCTTTATCAAACTGTTTTAATCAAATGCGAGTATGTATATATTTTCTATATATTCTATATTTCTATATATAGACGTATATTTAAAAGCTTTACTGGTAAATAGGCGGTTGAGGTAACCATTAATTTGTGTAAATTGCTTCATTTTGTTGGGGTAGCTCTCAATATTGAAAATAAGGCATTAAAAAGCCTTGAAATGACGACCATATAAGCCATTTCCTTGATTTACTCCTTTCTTCCTCTCCAATGTTCATTTCCTTTCATTCCGTTTTCCTCTTCTCTATTCCTGGATTTGAATGAAATAATATAAAAACGGATTTTTGAAATTAATCTTTTTCCTGTTTCCTAAACCAATGTCATTCAAAAAAGAAGTGAAAAGGAAGAAAGAAAATGAAATGAAAAGTCATTTGACGAATTTGTTAAAATTTATTTCTGACTTGTTGAAAAAAGTTTTTCTTTCTATTTTCAACAATTGTGTTTAACAAAAAAGGCCATTTCCTTTTTCGAAAGTCTTACAGATTTGTGCGAGAAAGGAAAATTATTCTTAAACTTTTACTAGTAAACAACATGAGAAATTGAAATTTACCTGAAACTAAAGTGAAGTTCATTTTTAAAGTAATACATAGTGAAATTTTTGTAATGTTCTTTTTTTTCATTTTTAATCTTCATTCCTTTTACATTTTTAACAATTTAAAAGCAACTGCAACTTTTTTCTCATTTTCATTCATAATGTAATAAATAAATACAAAGCAGCAAGTGGATGCATAGACAATAAAAATATTTTATGACATGACCATCTTTTAATCGCCATTAAACGAGTCTCAGACTATAAAAACAACGTTTTACTATTTTATTTTCATTTCTAATTTACCACAATAGTATGTATAAGCATTTCAAAATAACCGTTCTTGAGTTTCATTCAATCAATGGCTATTTAAGTAGTTAATGATTTACCACTAAATTAAAATAAAAAAAAATGGTATTTGTATCCTGCATCAAAAAATTTTAAAAGGGTTCTTGGTTTTATTTGCCTTTATCTAATTCTTCTTATTCACGAGACAGAGGCATATCCAGAAACTTTTCGAGGGAGAGATTTTTCTTAAAAAACCCTACCAAATTGAAAAAAATTTCCCAAAATTGGGGGGGGGGGGAGGTGGTTAGGTAATTGAAGACGAAAAAAACCAATTCAAAAACATTTTTTCAAAAAGTAAACTAGTAATAGCGATCACGCTTCATGGGCATATTCACACCTTTTCAAATTTTTTCATTCATAGCTTAGTATTACGTTACTAACAAGACTTACGAAAAATCGTAAAGTTTTAGCTTATTTAGTCAAAAATATCAAAATTAGAGAAAAAATGAGTTTGGCGTAGCTTCTTGCCCCTCGAAATCCAAAATGGCGTGGGTTCCATATTCAGGCACAACTAAAGAACCTACATACCAAATTTCAGCTCATTTGGACAAAATATTGATTTTCTATGAAAAAAATAAAATGTGTTTTGCACAGGGGGAAAACCACTTGGTGGAAAAAAGTCATTTTCCACCAAAAAATTTTTTTCCACCAACCACATTTTGTACAATAATTTTGGGTCCTTAAATATTGGTTGGTGGAAACGGTGTCAGAATATCTTATATTATGGTTCTGCTCAAGATAGGACCAAAAGTTTGAGCCTTGATGTTTTCTAAAAAAATTCCACCAGGCCCGGTGGAAATTTTTTCCACCAAGTGGTTTTCCCCCTGGTTTTGCAATAATCGGCTATAATTTAACCAAAAATAGCACCTTTTCGTTCCGTGTGCCTTACTGGATGCATCCCATGACTCCAAAAACTATACAGCTCTTGCCATACATATTATCTATCAGATGCAAAAAACCGGAAGCCTTAATATTGAGTTTGAATCGAGTTATCGCACCGATTAACTAACTAACTTGCTAAAGGACAGAAAGTGTTTTTTTGAGATTTCTCGGCACTGGAAGCGCCAATCGAAATACGGTTTTCACTGTTAAATTGGTAATTTTAGGCACAGACTTTCTATACTGAACACTATGGGTCGATTCCGTAAGCCTGAAGCAGCAAGTCCAAAAAAGTAGTTTCACTTAAATACCAAAAACAATATATTCACACACAATTAAAATTGGTGTAAATATGAAAAAAATCATTCATTAAGAAAACTTAGAATAATCGTGACTTATATATCACAATTTCAAACACGTAAACATTTGTAAAACTAATAAAGAGCAACAGCCATATATCTCAAATGTATTTAATTTATCAATTACAAACAAGAAACCTTATTCATCTATCATGCCAATAAACTGTTATCTACTCCACTGATAATTATATACCCAATCAGTAAATCTCTCCTTTTTCAACATTCATTCGCTTATTATATTTATATCGTTGATTTTAGCACATTAGTGACTGGCTATATAGTATAAAATAGCATGTGTAAGATAAATATGTTGCAAAAAGAAGCATAAAATCGATAGCGAAGTTGGCCGTAAGACGAGAATAAAAGAGAAATGATGATAAAGATGAAGAAGTGTTGCATAGAAGCTGTAATTTTTCTGTAGCATCCTCCTTAACTTGATCGACTACAATTCTCTTCGTTTCTTTACATGCTTTGTTTGTTATATCGTGACCTTTGTGTTAAACACGTTTCCCATCTTATTCCAACTTTTTTCTCCTTCCTGCATTAATATAAAATGCAATAATTGCGTTTGTACTACTACTGCTGCTGTACTTAATTCATATCATGAAAAGATCTTATTATGGTTCTTTAACAGATAATGTGAAAGGTAAGTAAAAATGAAGTAGTATATGCAGTTAAAAATTTCAAATAAAACTTACCTTACATGCCATAATATTAATTACACATTTGGCAACATTTGGCTGACTTATTCTTCTATACAAACCACTTGTGTATCTGTGTATTTGCACATGTATGTATATATTTCTTGGCCATGATTATGCACTCTGATTGTACAGTATAAAGGAAGCTGCTTGAAATTTGATGCCATGGGGCATTACAAGAAGAAAACCATATGAATCAAGGTTTTAGCTTAGTATTTTAAAAATTGTGAAAACTAAGAAATTTGGCGTGAATCGTCAAAAGAGTTTTTCTATAAAAAATATGATTTAGGTATAATAAGGTCACCTTTATTGATTTAACAAATAATGAGTATGAGGTTAAAAATCCAAAGACTTAACTTTCGTTATGAAAATCTCAATGTAACATTGTACTTGTCGTTTATAGGTACTCACTTATTATTTTGCCTGCTTTCGTTCAGTTTACAAATTACTGTTTACGGGAAAGAAACGATCAAAATTTTAATGAATAACAGAACAGGTGATGTGCTCAATCTTTGACCAGCCCGTTTATGATGCGTTGCGAAAAATTGTAAACTGACTGGAGATTTATTTCTCATATCATTCTCCGAGCATAAAAATTACATACAAGAACAATAATCTAATGTTGCTCTTTCATACTGTATTATTAAAAGATTTTTGAAATCCAATTAATACAATAAAGTGTAATTTTAATTTAAAGTTTTTTAAAAGTTTTAAACATAATTAAAAAAATATTACTTTTATAGTTAATCAAAAAATTAAAAATTTCAATATCAGTAATTTAAAATCATTATCCTCTATGAACAATTAAACGAGACATTCTGAAAGCTATTAAATATATTCATGGGTTTCAAAACACATTAATCATAAATTTCAAACTTTTTGTTTCTTCTGGAAGATTGATTAAATTTCAAAAAGTCTACATCAATCTTCAATCATACCATTGCTCATTTATGAAATTACTTTCATATTGTAAATATTTTTCTTTCTTATTGCTTTCATTCGGTAATGCTATTAGAAAATATGTATTGGATATCCTTTTTATTTTTTAAATTTGTTTTACATATTTTATTCTTTACATCGATATGCATTGAACAAAAACACTAAATTATTTTCAATTACGAAGACTCATCGGCTTTGTTTTTTGTCTCTTAAAAATGACGAAAATCTGCAATTCAGTTTTAAAAGGAAAGATAAATTCTTTCATTTCAAAATCATCAACAAAAAAAAAGTCGGTTCAACCAGATATTTGCAATAAATTCACTTATGAATTATAAAGCTTGCTACTTCTGTTGCTGCTTTACTGACTTGGCCCCTTATCAATTTTCCTCAATCTTTCTTTTTGGTTCTTTTTTCTTCTCGCGCTCGATGAACAAATCTAAATGTATGTATGTGCATGAGAAAGAAAAATGAAAGATTTTTTTGCAGCTGCCGCATGTTATTGATGATCAAAACACACATTACGTGGAAGGAAATTTAACGAGATTTTTTTTGGTATTTTGTTTTTTCCTGCCATTTCTCACAATCAACTCTTTCTTTAAAAAGCATGAAGTAAAAATAAAAAGCGAGCAACAAAAATTTGTATGTGAGTAAATTCGATTTCCGATATTTTAAAAAGTTTTATGAATTAGTTTGAAAAAGAAATGCTATGAATGAAAAATTTTCTGCTTTATAAATTCAAGGCACCCTTTTTGCCACTGCTATGGAAATTATTATTACTATTTGAAAGCAAAAAGGGCCTTTTGTGAATAAATTTGAATTAATAGAGCAACCAAAAATATAAAGCGAGTAAAATAAAGGGCAAACAAGCAATAAAAAAAATTTTAAGTTAATTTTCATCACAGTTATAAAACATAAGAAAAGAAAAGTTATGAATCTTCAATTATTAAGCGCCGTGCGGCACAAACTCCATTAATGTAAAGTCCATTAGGTATTTGAAAAGTACTGATTGCCTCTAATTATAGACTATTTTTTGCTCTTTTCATTTCAAAGAATGAACTAGATCTCATCATAGCGAACATCGCAAGTCAATATAAAAATAGCAAGTGAATAACCAAAGGGGATATTTAAACTTGTTGAAATTAAATATTTCACTTTCGATTTGTAATTCAATTCAAATGTTCTAATGAACCTCATACAATCAAATCATAACAGTGAGGTTTTATTGGTTTATCTACAGTAATTTAATAACTTTTGATGTGCTGATGCTCTATAACAACTACATAATTATTTGTAATTAGATAATTTGAACAAGAGTTAATGATCTACTATAATGTGTAAATTCTTTATTAGCTTATTACTAAACTTTAATGGTAAAATAAAATTCTATATTTTGTGTAGCTAATAAAATCAAAACTACTTAGTAGTATTTAAAAATATAATATCAAAGAACATACAAATCAGCAAAAAAAGCTTTGAAAATTGTATAAAATTAATTATGAAATTATGACTTAACGATTAGTCAAATTTAAAACAATTATGAAATTAAATTGCATTTACCGGTTCAGCCCCATCTAGTTATTATCTTGTTCAACTGTAAATATCAAGATACCTGCAAATGAAATTTTAAATGAGGTGTTCACTGAATTTCAATTTTTTGAGGTATCAAGGTAGGAATTCTTAGAATTAATGGGATTTTTCGGGTTTTCCAGGGTGCTTAAGAATTAAATCATTTAAATAAACTAAAGATTTTACGAATAAATGAACAAACCTTATAAGAATTTTTTTATTTCTCTCCAAATTTTATTAAGGTAAATTAACAGAAAGTTGAATTAATATTAATTTTCACGTAATATGGAGATAAAATTATGAGGTCATTTAAAATATTATTTTTCTTAATTACAAACAAAATTTTAGTAAATAAGTAAATGAGTTTGGCTTCTTAAGTGCATTTTAATTAAATGAACTTCACTGTATGTAAACTGCTATTAAAATAAAATAGAGCATGATCTCAAATTATGTTTTAAACATTTACAATCGGAGATGAAATATATTTATAAAATATATGTTGAATGCAATACAGTATAAACAGCGTTTAATTGGTTCCCATTTTTGAGAACGAGAACAAAAATTTTTAATTATTT
Organism: Chironomus tentans; assembly: GCA_963573255.1. Classification (NCBI taxonomy): domain Eukaryota; kingdom Metazoa; phylum Arthropoda; class Insecta; order Diptera; family Chironomidae; genus Chironomus; species Chironomus tentans. The sequence continues at coordinate 55,434,155 of OY754303.1, read as the reverse complement.
CTAGTATGTAAAACTATTCCACATTTCATCACAATCTTTAAAAATATACAAGTTATTTAATTTCACTAAATATAGAGAATGTTTAAAGCTCCATCAAAAATTCATGAAAATCCGGGACAATTCAATTTCATAAAAATTCAGAACATTAATTACAACGGGACGTACAACAAAATTTTAAAATTTATATTTCTAGAGTAGTGATGGACAAACTTTTGAGATAAAATATTTTGTGGGTTTGAAAAAATTTCACGGAACACCTGGAATGTTTTGACAACGCACTTGTGTGCCGTGGAGTATAATTATTTCAAAATTAGTGATTTCATAAAATATTAATTTCAACTTCAGACTAAAATTTGAATTCAATTGACAATATCCGTACTGAAAACTTTCATTTCAATCAATTGATTATTTTAAACTATAGTAACCAAAACAGTTAACTACAGTTAACTTTTAGATAACTTTTAACTGATTTGGTTACTGGAAATACAAAAGGGCGGAAAATTTTTCGTTTGTTAAGAGGAGTATTATAGGTTTTAGTGTATTTTATTTGCCAAAAATTGGATAACATATAATATAATATTATTCAAACAATTAATAAAGTTCATTCATTTAACCATGAAATTAATACAATAATCAATAATCATAAAAGAGAAAAATGAAAAATTATAATGGAGAACCCTTTTTCTCATTTGAATAATTCATAATCTCATTAGATTGTTAAGCCACACAGAGAGAAAAAAGCCACACTCATAAGCAAATTAATAATTCATATCTAAGAGGGAAGAAAAGGTAGAAATTATTTCATAATGCTTCATATCATTGCTAATCATAAGCGAGTCATCGCACACGCTTTGTGTAATTCATCATTTCACATCAAATAATCTTACTTGTACAGTAAATTTATGTACACAAGTTATGGAAAATGAGAAGAGCGAGCATGTATGATGATGGTGATGCATTGACAGTGGCAAAGTAGAAAAGCGAAAAGATGTAAAATGAATGATTTACTAGATTAATCTTTCCTATTATTTTTTCCTCTGTGTTCTTGTTTCATTCAATGCCACAATTTCTATATTCATTCCCTTTTTCTCGACCTTCCGACTTTTGTGACAATTGTGTGGTGCAAAAATTATAATGTCAAGCAGTATTTTTGAGTTGTTTAGAAGAAAAAAATTCGAGATGAAAATTCCTGCATGCTTTTTTTTGTGTTTCATTGCATTCATAAATCTTTTTATTATAGAGCAGACTGAGATGCTCAACACTAGCCTGAATATATAGCTCAATTCTGAGGCTATTTTTCTCATTTTCTCTTCCTTTACTTCTGTTTTGTCTATTCTGCTCTAAATTCAAGTACTGAATTCTTGATATATAACGAAAAAATCCATTTTTGTACTTCTCATCGCCATGCAATTGAATACGTCGCCAAGAGCTATTATATAGAATTTATTTGCTGTGCATGGCAAGACAGAAAAGCAAAAGAGACTGGAAAAAATGTAAAACACAAATTTATGATTCATGCGATTTCCTCTCCCCTTTCCTGTCTCATTTTACCATTTTGAGGTTGTTTTTGGTCGAAAATTATTAATTGGTATATAAAATGATAAATTTTTTATGAAAATTGAATTTTTCATAGCATTGCAAAAATAATCTACGGAATATCGAGATCAAAACGAGAAATTTAAAGCTTCCGACTAAAATTAAAAATGAATGTATTATATCGCAAAGTGATACACATAAAGTCATTTTCACACAGGCGCGACAATCTGCTTTTTATATAAGAAAAATGCAGCAAAAATAAATTTTTACCGAACAAATGCGTCAGTCTTCCTGTTTTTAAAAAAAAATTATTTTACAAACGTTTCTTTGGAGTAAAAACACTTGCTACCTTATTTGAGTGCGTCCAAGTTAAAATAAGAAAACTGCATTTTGTACTTTTTCATCCATATTTCTGGCGTTTTAGAACTTTATGTATAGTGTTTGGTATCGCTTTAAAGGTCTTACATGTGGCTATTCGAAAAAGTGGAACTGTGCCTTAGTGGCGAGCCTTAAAGTTGGTCAAAACCATACTTCTTCAAATCCACTTTTCAGGTATAGTTTCATAGTCCATTTTATATTTTATTATTGTTTCTTATAGAGTCAAGTCCATACTAGCAGGCAGTGAAAAGGAAATTTAATTTTAAGTTATTAGTGAAGAGATATGAAGCTGCAAAGTTTTTGAAATTTTGCGATTTTTCAACATTTTTTGGTATGATTTTTTTTACATTTTTGGCCATAACTTTTCACAAACACAATTAATTAACTTTTAGTTTTTGGTTTTGAAGTTTAAATATTATGTACTACTTATGAAAATCACATGTATCCAATTTAAACCGGTTTAAACCACTTTTGGGTTTATTATTGATTTTCTGTTTCTATGAAATCAGAAGAAAATCAGTCAAAACATGTTTAAACCCAATAAAACTGTGTTAAACTGTTTCTAGATAGATAAGTTCTGGTTATAGAACTTTAAAACCGAAAACCAAAAGTTAATTCATTATGTTTGTGAAAAGTTATGGCCAAAAATGTAAAAAAAATTATACCTAAAAATGTTGAAAAATCGCAAAATTTCAAAAACTTTGCAGCTTCATATCTCTTCACTAATAACTTAAAATTAAATTTCCTTTTCACTGCCTGCTAGTATGGACTTGACTCTATAAGAAACAATAATAAAATATAAAATGGACTATGAAACTATACCTGAAAAGTGGATTTGAAGAAGTATGGTTTTGACCAACTTTAAGGCTCGCCACTAAGGCACAGTTCCACTTTTTCGAATAGCCACATGTAAGACCTTTAAAGCGATACCAAACACTATACATAAAGTTCTAAAACGCCAGAAATATGGATGAAAAAGTACAAAATGCAGTTTTCCCATTTTAACTTGGACGGACTCAAAATTTATGGTCATTGTTTTATAAAATATCTTCAAAATAAAAACTTCAAAATTGCAAACAGCCTTAAAAATGAGAGTGTTATTGTGGTGCGTGTGGGAAAAATCTGGAATATTTTCTGGAACCTGCTCAAACACTCAATTTTCCTTCAGTTTTAAAAATTCCTTGTTTATTGAAGACAGATCTAAACAAATGTTTATTTAATTAGTTCACAAAATGGTTTTAAAAACGTAATTAACTTACTTTAAGAAAAATGTTGTATTTTCCCGCACGAATGTGTAAATAAAATAGGGGCAAATCAGCTTTCGTTCAGTTTAACGAAAGTTACAATTCATATATGAAAAGACCGTTAATATAAAATTGATTTATTTAATGAAACGCGAGAAAATTCAAATGGTTAATTGAAAAATAAGCAAAAATATAAATTTAGAAAATTCATGTCACTCGATTCCGTGACAGTGGTGTAAAAGAATAGAAATCCGTCCAAACTTCTGATGTTTACGTGGAAAAGGAGACTTTACAGCTATTATTATCAAAACATTTATAACCGTATACAAAAAGAAATGAATTTCTATTTTTATCTCCAGACATTTTGTTCATTTGCCAAGATTATTTTAAAAAAGAGTTTGCAATGAAAATGTCTTTACGAAACCCGATTGAGCTAGATTTTTATATTGAAGTGGTGTTATGTATTTTGAATATTGCGTAAAGTTTGAGTTTTATGTATTTTCTAATAATTATCATGAAACAAAAATCAAAGTGTACTGTTTTTAAAAAATTAATAAAGAGACAATCACGATAATTTTAAAAAAAATAACTTTATAATGATAAGAGAGGTCCGCAAATTGATTAAGAATCAGATTTTTCATGTTTTTAGCATATTTCTCTTTAACAATAATAAATCCAATAAAATGAAATGATTCTGATAAACGTGCGTTGCTTATGCTGATTTTTTGCGATTTTGAATTTATACATAACAACAGTTAAATGAGTCTATCTCATTCGGCCGATTTCACTAAAGTGGATTATCCTCGATTTTGGATTTTCGCACCTATCCTGCATTACTATAAACTATAATCAGAATTATTGCAACCCCCAAAATATTCAAGATATTTACAAAAAACTGAAGTGGATAATCCGAAATTGGGGATAATCTACTTTAGTGAAATCGGCCGATTGAGTTTTCATTAAATCTTCTGATAATTTTTATCTCTATCATTTGGTTGTAAATAAAACAAAATGGCGACTTTTATCAAAAAAATTATTTAAACTGCTTTTATTAAATAAACTCATTTCAGGGTCGCCATTTTGTTTTTCGTTAGTTCAAAATTTGCTTTTTACACGAAACTAAATTTGATATATAATATGTTAGATAAAGTTCATTTTCAAAAATCTTAATAGCTGAAGTTAGCCGGTAACCTAAAATGGAACCTGCTGTAGCTCGAACAGGAAGGCTTGACAAAATTCGAAACTTGCTTGACGAAATTAGACGATATTATGACAAAATTATGGTAAAGGTTTCAAATCGATTGGTGACAGCATGCAGGCTGACTTCAGTCACACACTAAATTTTGTAGCGGAAATTCCTCTAAAATTTTCCATTCAAAAAAATTTCTGGCTACGTCACTGATATTTACAGATACAGATAGAAGAGCATTAAATTATTAAAAATCAATTAGCATCTTGGGTAAATATTACTCCCATAAAGCTTTCATTATTGTTAACCCTTTTTTCATCACTCAATCCTTTTCAAAGCTCATGTACATTAAACAAAATGTGGCTTATCGAGTGAAATTTAGAAGAAAAGTAACTATGATGCTAAAACATACCAGAAATGGCCATGTTTCATTCATTCTTTTTGCTTGCTTGCTCCTTTTATTTTCTTTTTTTAAATAGCTCTGAAAAGGCCATGATTTCATAGAAGGATGTATATTTATGTCGATAAAAAAGGAGAGAATTTTTTGCTAATGAAAACTTATTGTAGAAAATTTTCTTCAATCCTTAATTAAACCTTTAGTAAAAATTTAAACGATTTCTTAGTATGACGAGAAAAACGCAAAGCAACAGAGAATTATGAGAAAAATTAATCTTTAAATGATTGTTCAAGCATAAATTTAGCTAAATCTAATAGCATTATACAGATAACGAGAATAATTATGAAGCAATAATGAGATGTTAAGAGTAAATGAGGCATAAAAGTAGGACAAAGGTTAATATTAATGGACTGCTCAGTTTTCTATCATCAATGCTACTGATATTTACTATGGAAAAAAAATGTTCAGTTTTTTATTCTCTGTTTAATATGAATGACGGAACTTACTTACTGCAATCTTAATTAGGTTTAATATTTCATTGATCATAAATTTACACGTTTTTGGTGATCATCAATACAATAGATTCTTCAGTACAATGAGAATCCAAAATGAAATAGATATGAAAATATATGAAGCATTTAATGGATGCTGTCAGTAGAATATAGAAAAATGAAAAAGGATGAAAAATTCTTATATTTGATGATAGAGGGAAAAAATATGATTTATATCACGAAATTTATTCTCCAAAGGAAAATTAATCATTTTTATAGGAGTTTCTTCCATTCACAATGAAAAGTTTCTTTCTTCCTTTCCTGAACATTAAACAACTAATGGATATGATGAATATTGAAAGTGAAATTTTGGAATGCGGTTGGGAATTAAAGTGGAAAATTTTTAAATGTTTCCCTGAACAAAATAAATTACCATTAGAGCAAGAGTAGTGGTCTGAGTAGTTTGAGAAATTTGAATTATTAATACAGAAGCCGACAAAAGCACTTGTATTTGTCACTTCTCTGAGATATATTAGTAAAGTTTTGTAAAAAAGCATTTCCTCCAGTATTTAAAAAACACTAAAAATATTTTAATGAGTTTTAATGATTAAAATGTCTACACATTTAGTAAAATTTCAACTTATTTACGTATTTTACTACGCGCTAAAAAATCTTTTATTGATGAACAAACGTTTGTTTGCGAATCTTGACAATGCAATGCATTTGCAGATAATATGGAACTGACAAGATGTTTTCAGTATTACATCTTAAAATTTTCATAAAATATATTTAGCCAATAATTTTCATATTATGCATATTTATCATTTCACATAATTCATTCATTCTATTGTATGTGAAGTAAGTTTTCCGCGTTTTGTTTGATTTTTATCCATTTTATCACAATAAATTCTGTTTATTTAAATACAATAAATTTTTCAGACAAATTGATTAAAATATATTATATATTTTCTTATATATATATATAAGAATTAGTCATTGCTGTCGCATTCTCTTTAACATTGTCAAGTTTTTAAATTTAAAACAATGTGGAGCAATCCAAAACATGTCACTGTCGTGACATTATATCGATTTTAATTGTCAAACATTCACTTTTTCAATGAATAACAAGAACAATATATATTGAAATAATAGATGATTGAATGAAGTGAGAAAATAATTTTTACTAAACGGCATTTTATGTTCGTTTCAGAATTGGGTTGACATTAGAAACAAATATAATTGAAAAAGGAAAAAAGCTCTTGTCAAATGATTGCACACTGGTCTAAAATTAAAAAAAAAGTGTAATGGCCTCTTTTTGGAAAAGCTTCACCAAAATCATTCAAGTTGATTTTGTTTGAAAGCTGTTATATGTTAAGGGTCGTTCATAAATTACGTCACGCTAAAAAAATGATTTTACATAACGAAAATCTCTACGTAATGATTTTCGTTACGTAATCAAAATCCTACGACGTAAAGATTTACGTAGGATTTTAAAAATCACGGATTTTCTGAAATCACAAAAAAATGATTTTGGAAATCAAAGATTTTTTTACTCCTCACGAACACTGATTAACTTTTTATTAGATTAACCTTTTGCGTTGAAAAAAGTATTTAAGCATGCATATTTAAGCAGAAAAAGCTTAAAAAATTTGTTTTAAAATTTTTCAGTTTCGTTTACTCATGGAATTGTCTATTAGAGAAATACAAAATTATTTATCCAACTTAACAAAAAAATTTAAATATTTCTTTTCGTTCAAACTTGAACACTTAGTACCAAATTTTAGAGCACAAACTATAAAATCCAAATAGCCGTTAAAATTCAAATCTTCGGGTAACACATTCGATCAATTGCCATGCGGTGCTGTCTTATAATCATTATTAATCTTCGTTATTATACGTGTTATTTCTATTTTACTTTTAAATTACTTAATGTTGTAAGATTGGCTTAATAAACTAAACTTAACTCTTAGTTTTCATGCTCTTTGCCTAAAGTAAAAAATTTTTAGAGCTGCTTCTCGTCAAATTTCATACATATTCCAACATAAATCTATAGAAGTACAAAAATTTACATTTCAATATACTAATTATGTACTTTTAGGATCTGAAAACCGTTAATCAATTGACTGAGCAGTTTTTAAGAAAATTCAGGTCAAGTGAGTTCAAAAAATTTCCGAATATTTACGTACTTTAAACTTTAATGAACTGCCACACGACGCCAGATGAACCAAAAAGTCTGAAACTTTGAAAATTTGTTCCTACGTATAACAGCTTTTAAATGAAACCAGTTTGAATAATTTTTGTGAAACTTTTCCAAAAATGGGCCATTGCACTTTTTTTTTTAATTTTAGACCAGTGTGTTTTGTAGAATAAATTTTATTTTCATGTTCATTCGAATGTTTTGAGATTGTAAATTTTCATTCTTTACTCTTATTTGTCAAGAGAATTTGTCTTTCTAAAATGATTTCAATTGTCTGATGCTTAATATATGCATTTAAACTTTTTAACTTTGGAGAAGTATAGATTTTTTATGATTTTGACACAAGTACAAATGGAATTTTTCTCGCAGTTATTGATAATTTTCTAGACAAAAAATATTAAAAAGAAAAACATAAAACAAAAAAATTTCAGGTTGTTTTTCAAGTATTAAATTTAATAGTCGATTTTGTGATTGAATTTTTGAAAAAAGCTAAAATTGAGAATAGAAGTAGAATTGCTAAAAATATAGTTATGTTTTAACCACCCACTACTCAACTTACTTTTTACTTATTGTGCATTATAGAATGATCCCATAAGCACTTTCATCATTTCAATTTATTTCATTTTTTCTAGAGAATGCATGATTTCAATTCACTTTATGAAATTGGAAAACTCCAAAAAAATCCCTTGGAACTGAGTTAAAAATTATGACATTCACGTTTCATGCACTTTTGAACACATTTAACTTACTTATGAGTACGAAAACGTGCAACAGTTTTTATTCTTTTTGTATACATGAAAAAAGTTATGATGACAACTAAACTTTAAATCAATTTAGAAAAGGAACAAAAGCAAATAATGTCATGGAATTCGAACATATTCGGCATGTGAACTGTAACTTCTCATAGTTACTCAAATAGAAAATGTTTAATGAAGTTTTATAATTGCTTGCAAACTAGAAAATAAAAATTTTACATTGTTTTTAAAGTTCTGTAAAAACATGTACTTTGTTTTTAAGTTCAATCTATCATATGTATAAAATAATACGATAGTAAAGTATCGAAAAAAAATTTGTTATCATTTATATAAACGTATTAAAAGATGCTTAACTAATTGCATGTAATTGAACACACGTAAAAAATCACTGACAGCTTATCTATATTTAATAAATTTGGTACCGTCAAAATCTTAGATAATTGGCTACAACATAAAGTGAAAAAAATATTTTTTCGTTAAAATTTTCAAGAAAGGTTCAGTTCTTGTAATATTTTAGCAAAGTTTTTATAAATTTTTAAGTTGAAATTTTGAAAAAATCCCAAATTTCAAAAATTCATATCTCGAAAGTGCAACAATGAAAAAAAACTCTTGATTTAGCAGTTTTTAGTTTCTTGGAGGTTTTACATATTCCAGTATTAAAACAAAAAATTTGGTTCCAGTTTGTAGCCAAACAGAAGCTTTGAAAATTTCATGTTTTTCGACTTTTGAGGCCATTTTTTGAGATGTTGCGGAAGTCCAAAAAATATTTTTTCACTTTAAGTTGTAGACAAAATTTATTAAATATGGATAAGCTGTTCAAGAGATATGGCAAAAATGCACAAAGTGGACTTAAAACAATTTCATATGCACTAATACATGTTTCGTGACTTTAATCTGATAATCTAAAATGAAATAAATTCAGTATAGATACCTATGAGTGGAATATAAGCCGTGTCTTGATGACCTACATCTTTTCCACCATATGATGATTGAAAGTTTGCTCTTTTCTCTCAAATTATATTAAGTTTCTCTTCATCTTTGTTCATTTTCCTCACCACATTTTATAGTATTTGATCCTAGGCGTAAACACTCAGTTGATATTTCAAAATACTAAGACTCATTAGAAGCACTTAAATACAATGCATTCCAGATATTCCGGAATATCTGGATTTATATAGATTTCCAGGGCAAAATATCTTGACATTCACCTTGGTGTAAAAAGGTGATTTCATGCAAAGTACTTTTTGACTTAACTTAACCGCTAATCTCTTATCACTTCCTAGCCGAAAGCAAAGTTTTTATACTGGGGAATTTAAGATGTTGCCACTAAAATTTAAATCAAAAGTTTTACGCTCGGCCTGGTGTGAAAATTTCACGATATTTGCAAGTGTTTACGCCTGAACTTTTTGTTTCTTAAATATTCTTTTTTCTCACTCTGGCAATGATGGGTGAGAAGATATATAAGAATATAAAGCAATATAAGAAATAATAAAAGGTTTAAAGGTGTCTTACATACACCCACATTCAATGCAAAAGCATCATTATAACCATATATGTGGCTTTTAACATCACAAGCAAAACAATTTTCAAAAAGAGAGAAATGGCATTAAATTTATTTTACGAGTTTCATGGAGGAAGAAAATTTGCTCATTAAAAGGTTGTAAAAATGTGATACATAAAACTTTTTATTTCACGTGCAAAATTTTTATGCTTGTCGATAGCTGAATTTATCACTCTATGTGCTCTATTCACGAGTTTCAATTTCTGAATTTAAATTTCTCACGATTATAGAATGGAAAATGAATTTCATTTTTTGTTTTTGTTTAAAAAATTTGTATAATACTAAAAAGGAAAGAAAATGAAGAAGCGGAAGAAACAAATGAGTAAAACGGAAACATTTTACAACCCTTTCGTCGCTTTTTATTTATTCTGATGATATAAAAAATAAAATAAGTAAGAGAGTGAGATAGGAAAAATATACAGAAAAGTGCGGAAGTAATCCTTATCGCTTTGATGATATTTAACACTTCAAAAATAAAAAGGTATAAAATTCGATGTTGGAAGAGAAATATATGAAAGTGCAGCAATTAATGAGCAAAAAAGAAGCGTAGATACAGAAATTTATTGCGAAAATGAAATGAAGCAAAAGAAAATTAAAACAGTTTGAAATTGAATGTAAGTTACTTCGTTCATTTTCTCTTATTCCTGTAAATATTCTCATCTCAAAGCGTTTAATTTTTTTCTCTTTTTCTTCTATTCCTTTTTGACTTTTATTTTGCTTTATTTATTCAGAATGAGAAAAAGTTTCAGGAAAGAACTTTAATGAAGAAAATTTTCTTTCTTTTACTTTGTAACTTTTTGTTTAATTTGTGATTTCAAGTAGCAATAAATTCACTTGAAAAGTCGAAAAACTTTCTTGGAAAAGAAAATTTTGTTTAAAAAAGTCTAATGCTAATAAACATTGGAATTTGAGATTGTACTTTTGGTAAACAAATATAAATTTCAAGCTCAATTTATAAAGTTTACATCGGTTTACACTTTTATTGAAGAACATTTCACAAGCTATTTGATAAAAAAACAAAAAGGAAAAGTTCAAAATTATTTTAAAATAGTGCAAAAAGTTTTAAATACAAATAAAAAAAATGTTTTCCAACAAAAAAATACATTAAAAATGTTTAGTCAACTTTTACTAAGGTTTAGATCAGTGGTTCTTAAACTTTAAACTCGTTTTTTTTTTTGGTTCGTAATCGGAGTCTATTTTATCCTAGTGTAAATCTAGTGTATCGACAAACTTTTCGCGACACACCTGAGATGACGCCTGAGATGGGTCGCGGAGCATAGTTTGAGTACTGTGTACTGGTTCAGACACTCAAAATTGAAATTATAAATAATTCCAAAAAATAATTGACAATTTTTTACTTTTGCCAAACAAATGGCAATACTTTCATATAAACAGAAGCTTTTAAATGATTATGATATAAGTTTAATTTTATTAAATTAAAAAGGAAACACATTAAAGAAATTTATTTTTTTACCGCATAACAGCATATTTTTTCTTTCATGTGAATTAAAAAATTCTGTCATAATTGCGCTCATGAGAAATTTACTGATTTACAGCAAGAAAGATTTATGACCTATTCAAAAAGAAATTTACGAATGGGGCCGTTCACTTATTTCGTAACGCTTTTGGGTAGGAGGGAAGGGGAGGTCTGAGATTTTGTGATAATTCAAACAAAGGAGAATTCGACAAAGGGGGAGGAGGTTATGAAAAGTCGGGTTTTCGCGTTACGTAATATAATTATTTTATGAATTGAGATTTAAAACTTATTTTAACATACACTTTTGTTTGAGTTTCAATTAATATATATTTAATGAAAGTAATGATAACAGACATCAGTGTTGATTTGACTGTTGATCGAAGCAGTCGCATTATTTTTGTGAAAAAAATACAAAATTGTTGAGTAAGCATGAGCAGTTGCGGCTCAAGTTACTGCAAAAAGCGCAACGGGTCTCATGTGCAAATTCAATGTTTCCAATGTAAGAGAAATTTCCACGCCGAATGTCTGGATTCTGAGGGCGAATTGATGGGGTCTGTTAACCTTGGAAAAACCATGATGAAATATCCAGGACTTGTTTATGTTTGTAAATCGTGTAGAGATGATGATAATAAGTCAATATTTAAAAATGTGAGAAATATTTGTCAACAAGTTGAGGAGATCAAAAGTGAAATAAGCCAATTAAAGTCTACTGGTGTGAGCTGGTCGTCGATGACAAAGCAATTTAAAGAGAAAACATCAAAGAATGTATTAATTATTGACTCAACAAAAGATGTCAAATATGAAGATTTGAAAAAAGAAATGAAAAATAAGTTAAAAAATGAGGAAATTGAAATAATAAACACGATGCCAACAAGAAATAAGAATGGGGTGATTGTTATTTGTGAAAATGAAGATGAAAAGAAAAAATTACATAGGGCTGTTGTGAAAAATATGAAACAAGTTGATGTAGGTGAGCCAATTAAGAAGTCACCAAGGATTAAAATTTTAAATGTGGAACTGGAGGATGATGAGAAAGAAAGTGATATTATTGTTGACCAAATAATGAGGAGAAATAAAAGTTTGGATGTAATAAGCATATTTCAAAAATTTGAGCATGTGGCTACGATTCCAATAAAGTATAAGGGAAAAATTATTGCTAATAAATACAACATTATTTTTTCTGTTGACTCAGCAACATATAAAAGAGTAATGGAATTGAAGAGAATTAAAATTGGATATCAGCAGTGTAAAGTAGTTGATGGAGCTCATGTTACACGGTGTTTCAAATGTTTTGGATTCTTTCATAAAGCTAGTGACTGTCCAAAAAAAGATGAGAAGAAATGTATGAAATGTTGTGGTAACAATCACAAAATGGATGACTGCAATTCTGAACAGAGATGCAATAACTGTGCCGAATTCAATAAGAAGAATAAGAAAAATGTTGATGAAAAACATTCAATTTTTGATAAAAAATGTCCATGTTATCAAAATGCCTTGAAATCATTATGCCGTCAAATTGATATGGATGAACCAAGATTTTGAAATCGGAATAATATTTTGTGTTATGAAAGATAAATTGAAATTTGAACTTAATGTTTTTGTAAAATGCGAGTTTTTTAATTTTACTAAATAAAGCCTAAATGGCGCTTAAATGAAAAAAAAAAAAAAAAAAAAAATTAAATCAATAGTTTTTAAAACCTTATTTCCATTAACCAACATACGTATACGTTTGCTTCATTATAATTTTAAAGTCAGAATATGTACTGATCCTGATTATTGACTGATTCTGATTATTCAAAATAAACTTATAATAAATTCACTCATTAAATTATGGTAGAAGATAAAGTAAAATAAGAGATGAACAGAAAATTGAGTATCTGCAAATAGAATTGCGACTCGACATGTTTTTAGTTTTGGCTTTATAAAGCTATGAAATTAGAAGCAAAGTATAACATATTATATATTATTGGAAAGGTCTTGGTTTGGGCTATCAAAACGTTAATAGGAAATTTAATTATATTAACAAGGGTTGGAACCATTGGGGTTTGAAGTTGGTCTCGACTATACTTTTTCAGACGCTTATTTCACCACTTCATAAAAGTGCAATAAATTAGTTGTTTTATGTTTTTGATAGCACAAACCAAGATCTAAAACGCAATGCAAAGAAAAGTGAATTCCCTTGCACGGTTAAATTTTTATGAGTTATCAAACCTTGGCAACTTTTCATCAATTTAGAACTTTTTTTACTAAAATCAATGTAACTTTTGAGTAGATTAACCAAATTTCATGATTTAAACAGTTTTCATCAGATATTTTTAAGTTCTATCAGAAAAAATTATGAAAAAGATAAGAAAGCATAAAATTCAAATTTTGAATTTCCGTTATAATTTCTCCATACAAATTTAATAACGGTCATTAATGTTTCCAATAATATATAACATGTCATACTTTGCTTCTAATTTCATAGTTTTATAAAGCCAAAACTAAAAACATGTCGAGTCGCAATTCTATTTGCAGACACTCAATTGTAATAAACATTCCACAGCAATTTTTTTATGGCATTTGTGTGGAGAAATGAGATGACACCACAACTGTCCCCATGAATTTCCCCATCTTGTCTCTCAGTCTCACTTCCACAATGTTATTATTATTATTATTTTTGGTCTCATTCAAACATAAACAGCATAAATGTGAAATATAAAAGAAACAGAGACTCTTGTTCAGCTACAATGTGTATATATGTGGAAATTTGCGGACATTAAGGGGATATACATTAGGGTGAATATAAAAATTTATGCTTATGCTTTCCTCTCCCTTCTGGTACTAGCTTTTGATACTAATTTAAAAGCGAAAAGTGCTTTTTATGAGTAAAATTTGTATATGTGTGTGCATTATGACAATGTGCATACTAGTGTGACTATAAAAAAAAACTATTTCATATCATTTTGTTGACTTTGGTTGTGCACATTTTGCAATAATAATAAAACAAAATCTTTTTCAAAAACATTTACTGTAAAATTACAAATATACTTTTATCAGTAATAAAATTCTTTATATATCAGTTACAATTTATTATGACTAGATTGGTCCTTGGCCCAAATTCTTTAAAAAAAGTATTTAAATAAAAATGAATACGCATGTTCGTGTTTAAATGTTTTAAACATTAAGTACAAAATTGATGCAAATAAATAAGAATGTTTTCATTTGAAATCTCCGTAACTATCGAAGTATTTTAATTTGTTCCATTTTGTAATTTTTGAAATACCTGGTATAAGGTAAAAGAGTTTACTACGAATCATTTAAAAATTAAAAAGGCATATAAAGAAAGTGTGTAATATAAACATCAACCTAACAGCCTTCATAATAACAATAAAAAATCAAAATTTTTTGGTTTTAAATAAGAGTCATCATAAGAAACTTTAACTGTCAGAGTGTGAGTTTTAATGAATTCTCGAGGAAAGAAAAGCTACAAAAACTTCAAAGAAAGAAAGGAAAGAACTCTTGATTTCGTTTCAATAAACCCACAAATGTGCCATCATTACATGCTACATTACATGATATCATTCGTGAAATGTGAAACGCAATGAGTACCAAGAAATAATAATAAAAGAAAAAAGGAAGAAATAAACGCAACATACACATAACATAAATATATTTGAAATTGATGATGGAAGAATATTTCACATGCACATACAATAATATAAAAAGAAATATTTCCTAAGAGAAAGTAATATATATTTGATAGATTTCCATGAAAGAAGGTTTTTACTCTCTCATTCGTACATATTCCTTCTTTTCTGGGAGGGATGAATGAATATTAAAGGAATGAATGTCTTTGTGGAAAATAAACTTTTTCTTACCGAAGAAAAAAAAATATAATTTATTGGCGTCATAAAGCGAAACTCGTTTTCTATGATGTTCTGACATATTTTTTCCATTTACTGAATATGTATACAAACAAATACTGAGAGGAAGCTCCACAGCCAAATAAAATAAAAACACTGTGCCTGATTTTCTTGTTTTTACCGCTTTCAAATAAATATGAAGAGACAAAGACAGAGACAAAACTTCATATTCTTTTATGTGGCATTGAATAAACGAAAAACAAATCTGAAGTAGAAAATTCTTAAGGGTGGAATATGGGAACGGCATATATGTCTATAGATATATATATATATATATATATATATATATATATATATATATATATATATATATACAATATTGCTTCTTGAATTCCTTTTTAATGATTTATTATTACATATTTTTCCTATCCTCGCCATTGAAATAGAAATAAGAAAGAGGTAACAAAAAAATAAACATGTGGTAACGTGCATTATGAAAAGGCAAAAAGAAAATAGAAACGAAAAAAATTCCACGTTGACACCTACAAATCTACTTGAATAATGTGTAATAAACTATGAAGTGAAGACATTTGGGGATTGAAAAGACAGAAGACAATGTCATATTGTCTGCTTTTTATAGACATACACACATAGAGTGTTGAACTAAATTTAGATTGATATAGATAAAAATCCTTGCTCATTTATCGTCATCATCATTCGAAATCGTGTACAGAAATTTAAAGGATATTTTTTGCGTTCTAAAGGGATGTAAATTATGAGTGGTGACGTCAAAACATTTCGTCGCTCTGGTGAGTATTTATCTTATTCTTTATAAATAATAATGAGTTGATATACATACATCTAGATAGAATTAATGAGATGTGCTGTGAAAGGGAAAAAAAGTGATATAACAATATAAAAATGATATGCAAATTTCAGCAAGAAATTAGGTATCAACAAACATTTAAATTTTTTGAGTTAGCAGAAACATTTTTAGCGCATTTTTGAAACTTGTTTTAAAAAGGTAGCTTAATAATGCACTTTGTCTGGCTGTTCGGCTGGCTCCAATGAAAAACTTTTTAACTAGACATCGTAGAGAGTTCTGGTTTTTTGCATTAGCTCCGTGCCATCGAGTTATTGGCCCCCCGGACATTTAAAAATCTCAAAACCAATGCTTAATGCTATAATTAATGATTTTTTGACATTTTCAAATATATTTTGACCGTTAGAAAATTTGAATGCCAAAAAACCGTTATCGAGCCGTCTAATTTATTTAAGTCACAAAATATTCATGATTGACTTATTTAATACGCAGTACTTTGCTAATCAAATACTGATCGCTAACACAAAAATGCGCTGAAGTCCCTCGATCTATAACACGAGGACTTTCTTTAAATTTTTTATGTTTTATGCTTAAAGTTAAAACGTACTTTAGTGAACTACGTGTCGCGTAGTGTATGTTCTGTCTTTAACTTTTTAAAAAATATATTAATCAAAGATGTGCCTTTTTCAACTAGAGTAATATTCTGAGATATTTTACATGATATTGAGAGCATACATTTACTTAACATTAATGTCTTCAAAATATTCTCATTTTTATTTTCATCTATTTTACATGAGTACACATATATCAGCAGAGCTCCCCTCTCACTTTTTCATTTTTGAAATCCCATCAACGACAATATAACAAAATCGATATTGACAGTTAGCATTAAGTAGAAAAAGCAACAGTCTTTTTTCCTTCGTATTCATTCTTTATCTATCCATATCCCATACTTTTTACATTTATCAGTTACAGCAAAAATCTTACTTTTCATATGAAAATTGCTAAGCGATGTGAGAAAATCTCGTTTACTTCTTTATCACTTCTCCTTCATTCTTCTCTCGTACAATACCGTCAGAATGTGAGAAGAAAAGCGAAAAGAAAATGGGAAAACGTGTGAAAATGTGACGATAGCAATCTACATATTAATGTGCGTGTATGTATACAGATAGAATAATTGCTATGATTATAATGAAAATTTTCTACCATGTATATATCTATTATAGCTGACTGTAGTAAATAAATAAATTAAACAACACACATATAACGCATAAATGATGTTATGTCTCTTTAATCAAATCAAATTACTTCTAAATGTAATTCTCACATGTCGAATTAAGGCGAAAATTAAGTTTCCTTTTTCCTCCTTTCTTTGGATTTTTTCATTGAATGAGGTGGAAATTTGAATTTAATGGGCTTGGGAATGAAGTAATTCATTTTCGTGATTAGAATACAAAATAGCGATAGCTTTGGAAACTAAAAAAAACTAATTTTTATAATTACTTATCTCTAACAAACATTGTAACAAATATTGGAATTTTTTATAGAAAAATTCAAATAATCCATAACTAAAATATCTCTCATCACCTCATTGTCTACTAATAACTGATTTCAACATGTCGTAAAAACTCTTAAGAACATTTAATCTCTTAAATTATTCATACGTTGACCTACATACAGCTAATGCATCTTAATCGTTCATTATTGCATAAAGGCTTATAGAGAATTATTTTCTACATATAATCAATAACTATTCAATTATCCTTTAACAAAAAATATTTTTTCCTTTACATAATCTGATTAAAAATAAAATTAAGGATTTCAGGCAATATTTAGAGTCCTGTAAATATTTAGGTATTTGCATTTGGTAAGAAATTTAGTTTCACAATAATCAAAAATGTTCAGCATAAAATTAACTTTTCGTGATTACAATAATAAAATAAAAGTTAAAATAAAATACAATGTCTGGTAATTTAAATCTAATGCTTTGACAAGAAGTTAAAATAGCTACAAAATTAGATTTTTTCACATGATAAACATCATATCAGGGGGAGAATAACTGTGTGGAAAATGTAAAATTTTACTTCATTTTACATCATTTTACAACGATTTTAATCATTTAAGTAAAATCTTAAATTTTTCATTTTACAGACAGTTATTTTCCCCCTGCTTCATATATATTAATAACAGCCATTTTTTTAACTATAAAGAAAGCAAATAATATTGCTGTTTTTTGATAAGATTTCGACGTGAAATTAATTTTATTTATAATTTCTAATTTTGTAAAATTTTGTTCTTAAATTTCTCTAATTAGTATTTATCTCTTAAAAAAAATAACAAATAACTATCCAAAATTATCCATACTACAATAGTGATTAGAAGGTATATGCAATTATGTAATTACGAGTAAAATTGTGAATGACCGTTTAAAATAGAAACAAAATTAATAAAAGAACTAAGAAATCTTGACATTGAAAGTGTGCCATTAGTTAACCTACTTCATTAATAATCAAGATCGGAATTTCCTGTGTGTAGCACAAATTTCTTCAGCTAATTGTGATGTTTATGTGTTTTCGAAACAATAATAAATAAAATTTCTTTTGTATATAAAGACGAAAGCAATTTAACGATTAAACAGCACAAAAGCTATTTCACACTCGACTCCATGGTTTATAATTAATTATTATATGCTTTCTATTGTCGTCAACGTTTCCTGAAACTGTTGTTGTTCTAAAGACACGTTATTTTGCTGCTAATTGTTGATACTAAGAAATGTTTGACTTATATTTTCTGCAATTTTCGGTTCTTTAGACATTCATAATTGAAGTCGCTTTCAGATGAATGCTGAGCGTGACAATTTATTTTTTGAAAATAAATTAAAACCAAAACAAAATATGTGAACAAAGTATCACGACACAATTCTTTTGTATGTTTTTTTCTATAGCCATTTATTTTTTCCTCACAAAATTTCAATTATTTACAGTTGATTGTTTTTTGATGATGAATCGCTGGACCATTTCTATAGAGAAAAGTGACATAGAAGAATTGAAATTAATTCCCAAGGTTTTTATAAATAAAAGGCTAGATATTTTAATACATTACATCTTTACGCTTGAAAAATTCATGTCACAACAAAGATTTTTTTTCACGGAAAGACATTGCGAGTCTGAAATTGAATTCGTGACTCGTTTATGAAATTCAAGCAATTTCATATAGCGCAAAAAAATCTTAGTCATACCTTGAAAAAAAGTAATTTTTTCTGAATACATGTGATCAATTGCTTGGCCAATTTGCTACGATTTCATAGTGTGAGATTACGGAAAATCTAGAAACATTTTCAGAAGACTTATGGTAAAGGAAAAAAAATCGCATGCGAAAAGTCATTTCATTGAACTTTAAAAATTTCTCCTCGTTTTGTAGCTGTGGAAATAAATTGTTGAATCGTGTTGTGTCACGATGTATAAAAAGGGAAAAGGTCGTAAAACTTTATGAAAAGTATTTTTTATTAATGTTATTATTAATATTTCACTTTTTAAGAGGTTTCCAAATCGTTCAAGAGAGTTTGAGTAATTTCTAGTTATTTTTTACAATAAAATAAATAAATGATATTATTATGTTTGCTCTTGATTAAGACAACAACATTTGTTCAAATAAACTTTATTGATGCAGCAAAAAATGTATGTTATTCAATGGTATTTTGGTTTTACAATCGTTCTCTTATTCTATTGTCTTCTCCAAAAATGTATCAGATTAATATTGTTTAATTTTACACATAAACTTAAAATTAGGCATTAATTTAATGCCACATTCATTGATCCATATCTTAATTTTAATAATCTTTCATCATATTATATAAAAAATGAATTATGCCAAGAACAGAACAGAAATTTCATTTTTAAAAAATGATTATTATTAATATCATAATTATAGTATAAAAGATGGCTTCGAATATAGCAGAAATATGGCTGTCTCCAACATTTATTCGTCATTAATTGTATATATAGTTTTTACTCTTGCAATAGTCGAGATCCAGGGTCGAGATGATCTTATCCTGTTTATTTTTTTTTAAAGATGAAGTATAAAATAATTAAAGAATCGGACGAATCTATTAAAGTCATAACATAATTTTTTAATCTATACATGGTTTTCTATAATAAGAATTTAAATCGAAAATTTATTAAAGATAATAAATATATAATTGATTTATAAATAAATCATTTAAGACTTAAGAAACAATTTTCATCCAAATGAAGAAAATATGATAGTGACAATAAGCAAGTGTTAAACTGCCAATTTTACTGATAACAACTATACACATACATACAATATTACCATTGATATTGAAACTTGTAAAAATTCATTGGCAAGAGAAAAAAGTTAATTCAACTCATTCTTCTATTATGCAAATTTTATTACCCTTCTAAAAAATTCTTTTTTCTCTGTGTCTTTTTCTCTCACACAACTATATGTACATGCTCATTCCTTTAATACATAGCATAACATATTATGGATATGAATATTGAGGTGGA